>PVJI01019272.1:0-31434 GCA_004026765.1 Micronycteris hirsuta
CTGAGCACTGTGGCCCGGGGCGGTGGGCGAGGCCTTCAGGCTCTGCCGTTGTCCCGAGGGGGTTTCTGGCTGGCGTTGGCTCTGGGGCAAGTCCCCGTGGCCCCTCACGCTCTCTGCGTCTCTGTCTTCCTCACGTGCGCCCCGTCTCCGGGCGGCGGGCGCCCGGGCCTCTCCGACCCCTGTCCGGCGCGTGTCCGCAGGAAGCCGGAGATGAAGGGCCTGCTGTCGCTGTGGGACATGGGCCGCCTGGCGAACATGCTCATCGTGTTCCGGTTCCTGCGCATCATCCCCAGCATGAAGGTGCGTGTTGCCCGGGCGGGGTGGCCTGGGCGGGGCCCGTAGTGGCTCCTGGTCACGCGGGGGAAGGTGGGGCTGAGCGCAGTGCTCCGTCTGGGCCCCCAGGGCAGGGAGGGGTGGCCGGTGACCACCGCCAAGCCTCCGTGTCTCTTCAGTGCACACCACACACAGACACACACATGATCATACATGTGCATGCGAGCACTCAGGCACACGGGAGTCACACACACAGGATCACAACCCACACAGTCACATACATGTAACCACACGTAATAAACCACACACACATTTGCAACCACACCCAGCTAAATTCACGTGTAGTGATGCGTGGTTACACACACGATGGCACATACCATCACAGTCACATACATGCACACACCTAGCACTGCATGTAAACATAACTGTAACAACTGCACACACATGCGGCCGCACCTGTGTGTACAGTACACATTCACGCCCACTACACACAGTCATGCACTTGCTGTGCACACAGTCACATGTGCACACATGCTGCACACATGCACACAGTCACGTGCACACATGTTGCACAGTCACATGTGCACACATGCCACACACACACACACAGTCACGTGTGCACACACATATGGGTTTCCGCCGGCCGGCCCCCAGTGTTGTGATGCTCCCACGTGCCAGGTGGGGTGAGTGGGCTCAGGCTGTGGGGGGGCAGCCCTGTGGCTGGGGCTCCTGGCTGCGTCCTGAGGCCCCTTCCTCAGGCGTGGTCACCCCAGCCCTGGGCGCTGACCTGGCCTCCGTGGGCCGGCGGGCGGTGCACTCTGTATGGCCCACGGGACTTCGCCACAGGGACGGGGCGCCCGGGCCCACCCGAGGCCGGGCGGGTGGGGCATCTGGACGTGTGGGGGTGAGGGAGCGCCCGTGGGTGGGTATGTGCAAGTGTGGGTGTGTAGGGGTGCCTGGGGGGTGTGAGCACAGGTGTGTGGTTGGTGGTAAGTCACCTTTCTGGGGGGCGTGGGCTCCGCTCTCTCCCTGCCCTCAGCTGATGGCCGTGGTGGCCATCACCATCCTGGACCTGGTCAGAAACATGCGGGCTTTCGGTGGGATCCTGGTGGTGAGTTGGGTGCCCGTGTGGGCCGCGGTGGGAGCCCCCTGTGGGAGCTGGGGTCCGCCAGGACGAGTGGCCAACAGTGGGCTGGCTGCTGGGGACGGGGAGGGTCCCTGTGAGGGCAGCAGCCCATGCAGGTGCGGGAAGCACAGGGCCAGGGCTGCAGCCGGAGCACCCTGCGTGCCAGAGAGTCTTTCAAACCCCTCCCGTCTTCTGGGTCAGGGGACCCACAGAAAAGTGACAGAAAGAGGCCCCAGGGGCCCCAGATGGGGTTTCGGTCGGCTCTCCTTTCCCAGGGGGTTTCACTCACGGGAAGGTGACGCCGCCCACCCCTACCCTGGGGTCAACCTTCCCCAGCTACTGGCGGCTCTGTCGTGGCCCAGCCTGGTCAGCGGCTGTGAGTGGGAGGGGCCTGGTGCTGCCGCGGTGACAAGTGACGCGCTAGAGGGCCCGGCTGCATGGATGAGGCTGCTGGTGGCCTTTCTGCTCTTTACTCTGAGCAGCACGTGGGGGCTAGGGAGCCACTTGGTAGGGGAGCCCTGGGCGTCCCGGCTTCTCCTTGTCGCAGGAGGCTGGAAATGGAATCTCTCATCAGGCCCTCTTCCCCAGACAGACCCCTGTTTGCATACTGGAGGGAACTGAGACCCAGGAAGGGGGCTGGGTTAGCCCCTGTCCCCTGCGTGTTAGGGACAGGCCAGGGACAGCAGCAGCCCCTGGCCTGAGGCTGCTGGGTGGTGCTCCTGGTGCCCCCTGGGGGATGCGGGGAACATGGCGGGACTTCCTCCTGGACAGGCCTGGCTGTCCCCATGCTTCCCTGGGACCAGCTTCTGGCCCTATTGCATCCTCACCTCTCCCTGCCTATCTGTACTGGGGGAGGGGCAGGCAGCCTGGGTTTCCCTGGCCTTCCCCGGGGCCCCAGGTAGTCTTGTCTGTGTGTGGGCCGTCTGGACCATCTGTGGGCTGTCTGTTCGTCTGTGGACTGTCTGTGAGCCGTCTGTAGCCGTCTGTGGCCGTCTGTGGACTGTCCGTCTATAGACTCTCCGTCTGTGGGCCGACTGTGGGCTGTCTGTGGGCCATCTGTGGACTGTCCATCTGTGGACTGTCCGTCTGTGGCCTGTCTGTGGGCCATCTGTGGCCATCTGTGGGCTGTCTGTGGACTGTCTGTGGGCTGTGTGTCCATCTGTGGGCCTTCTATGGGTCATCTGTGGACGGGCCGTCTGTGGACTGTCCGTCTGTGGGCCGACTGTTGACCGTGTGTGGACCCAACTGTGGGCCGTCTGTGGGCTGTGGGCCGTCTGTGGGCTGTGCTGACCAGCGGCCCTGCCCCCACAGGTGGTATACTATGTCTTCGCCATCATCGGCATTAACCTGTTCCGGGGTGTCATTGTGCCTCCCCCGGGGAACGGCAGGTGAGGGGGTCCTGCAGGGGCTGAAGGAGCGCTGGGGGGCGGGGTGGGTCAGCTCCCTAGGAGGGGCTTCCCGTTCCTCCTCTTCTTCCTCTCCCCTCTCCCCGGCCCTCCCCTTCCCCGCCCCCCCGCACTCCCTGGCCTGGAGTCTGAATGTTCTCGAGGTCTGCCCAGAGCAGCCCTGCCCCCTCGTTGGACTTGGGGCCCTGAGCTGGCGGAGGGGGTGTGCGGTGCGGAGCAACTGCGGCTGTGAGAAGGCCCCCAGCTCGCGCCTCCCTGCTGCCCTCGCAGCCCCTCGGGAGGTCGGGGTGTTTCTCCTTTCGCCAGTTTCTCGGGCCCAGGGAGGTTTCCACACCGGGCAGGGGCTGAGCTGGTGTGGGGCGTGCCTGGCGTGCCAGGCACGTGCCCCCTGCCCCGGCCCCGCCCTGACCCACCGCCCCGCCCCAGCCTGGCCCCCGAGAACAGCTCCGCGCCCTGCGGCAGCTACGAGCAGCTGGACTACTGGGCCAACAACTTCGACGACTTTGCGGTGAGCCCCTCCCCTGCGCCCCGGCCCCCGCCCCCGCCGCCGCAGCCTCCTGGACCGTGTCTGCTGCCCACAGGCCGCCCTGGTCACGCTGTGGGACGTGATGGTGGTGAACAACTGGCAGGTGTTCCTGGACGCCTACCAGCGCCTCTCGGGCCCGTGAGTGACCCCGTCGCCACAGGGCCTTGCCCATGACCCTAGGTTACACCTGGCCCGTGTGCGGGTGTGGGAGCAGCAGAGGCCCTGGGGACCCCACAGGGCAGTGGCGGGGGGTGTGGGCGGGGGGCGGGGGGCCTGAGCTCAGACCAGCCAGGGGACAGCCTGGGGGACAGCCCGGGGACAGCCCGGCGCTGCCTCTTGCTGGCTCTGCTGCCCTGGGTGCCTCACTGCCTGTTCCTAGGCTTCCGCTGGGTTGGCTCTGACGGGGGAACGACAGTGGGGATTACCGGCCGTGGGTGCCCTGTGTTCCCTGAGTGACCTCGCTGGCTCACAGTGGGTCCTGGGCGGGTCCCCCCTTGTCCTCCGCAGGTGGTCGAAGGTCTATTTCGTGCTGTGGTGGCTGCTGTCCTCTGTCATCTGGGTCAACCTGTTCCTGGCTCTGATTCTGGAGGTACAGAGACCCCTGCCCATTGCCGGGGCCTGGCTGGGACAGTGTGCCGGGTTTGGGTGGCCCCGAGCTCAGGCTCTGTCCTTCCCTGGGCTCAGCGCAGCTTGCCTGGCTGCTGGAGGGTCTTGCAGTGCACCTGACCTTCGACCTGTGGGTGTCCCCCGGCCCCAGGGCCGGGCCTGGAGGGTCGGGGGGCGGTTGGAGTCAGCTTGGGGCGCAGGATGCTCTGTCCCTCTCCTGCACTGGACCCTGGATGGGGGTGGGGTGGGTGAGGCTGGACTCACACAGGGCCCACACCCGCTGGCCTCCTGCCACTCTGCCCGTTTCCCAGAACTTCCTTCACAAGTGGGACCGCCGAGGTCACCTGCAGTCCCTCTCTGGCGACCTGGAGGCCACCTCTGAGATAAGCACTGTGGACCTCTTGTTCAGGTGTGTTGATGGGAGGGGCTTCTGCACGGCCCCTCGGGAAGGTGTAGAGGGGGGCACCCCCTGCCCACATCCAGGCTTTTAGGAGCCCTGGGCAAACATCCCGAAGACGTGCCCCAGTCCCGGGTCCCTGAGGTTCTCCCACAGTGAGCAGGGACGGGCTTTCCGCAAGCTCTGTGCGTGCGCTCCCCTGGAACCCAGAGCCCCCGTGCGCCTTCCCCCATGATTCTGCAGGGAGGTCCTTGAGGAGCCGACGGAAGAGGAGCTGATGGAGAAGCTGAAACACCACCCCCACCTGCAGCTGTGCAGGTGACGTCCGGTGCGCCTTCCTGGTGGGGGCGGCGATGGCGGAGCAGCCTGGGGACCGACACGGGTCCTGGGCAGAGGCGGGCTGCGGCCCGAGGGAGACTCGCCCTTGGACAAGCCCCTCCGCCCACCTGAGGCTGGGACAGAGCCGAGGGCCCTGCGTGCTGCCGAGGGGAGTGGCCGGCAGCTTGTCTGCAGAGTCTCAGGACGGCCGGTGCTGCGGGCAGCGCCCCACCATGCCACTTCCTCACTGAGCTGCTTTCCCTTGTCCAAACACGGAGAGGATGCTCCGCAGGGGCCTTCCAGACGGTCCGAAAGGCGAGAGGCAGCAGCCTCCCCTCGTGCCCTGCAGTGTCCGTGGTGCCTTCGCTGCTGGTGGCCATCAGGGACCAGGGCCTCGTGGGGCCCGCACAGGCCACCGGCAGCTTTCCCCAGCCATCGGGCTCGGGGTCCTGGTGGTTTCAGGTGGAGTGAACCCTGACTGTTTACTATTGAGTGACTCTTGTGAACGTGATCGGGTGTGCCTCCTTTTGGGTCAGAACGCCAACTCCAGTGCGTCTGGCTGAGAAGGAGCCCGTCACCCCTGCCTCAGCGCAGCCCCGGGCCGGTGTCGCCTGTGTGGGCTGCCGGGGACGGTGGTTGGGTGTTGGCCGCACAGGTGTGTGCTGGCTCAGGGTTCTCTGCTTCTGATTTACATAAAGACACGGATAAAGCCAGCAGTGGCCCCACTGTGTGTCCTCAGGGTGTCTGACAGAGGGGGCCGGGGGGCGGGGCAGTGTGTGGCAGGCCACACTGCCACCAATCGGGCGACAGGTGACGCTGGCGGGCGACGGCCCCCCGAGGCCTCTGTCGAGGAGTGGGGTCTGCATGGGGAGGGCTGCTGAGCTGCGTTAGTGGCGTCTGCGTGGGCGCGGCCAGTGCGGTGTGGGCAGGCGCGACTCCACCTGGCAGCCGGTCGCCTCCGTGTTCTCCGTCTGGGAACGTTCCAGTAAACACGGAGCTTCTGAGGTGTCCCGAGTCCCCGCGCTCGGGGCTTGTAAGCCCTGCTGGTGTGTTCTCTATCCACGCCTGTTGTAGTTTCCGGTCCGGGAGTTCATCTGAAATCCCTCGGGCTTGGGGGCCTTTGGGGTTGTGAGGACAGCCCCAGACTCCCCCCTCCACAGGCTGCTTTTCCGGAAGGCGAGTTTCGGGTGGGGAGGATGTCACCGGGCAGCGGGATAGAAGTCCAGTCCACCCGTCCTTGCGGGGCGAGGGGTTAGCGCCATCTAGTGGCCAGATAGGGTTCCGTTGGCCTTATTGTAATGCAAGCGGCACCCTGGGGCCCAGCGGCTCCTGCTGCGCTGCCTCAGGGTCTGGGCTGCAGGCTCGTCTGCCCGCTGGGCACCTGGACCCAGTAGGCGCTTGCCGGTGGGATGTCTCCTGCCCGTGGGCCCACCTGCCCTGTGCCTGGCTCATGTGCAGAGAAGCCTCCCTGACGTTTTCTGTCACCAGGCAGCTGGGCACCCGTCCTGGGCTCTGAGACGCGCTGCTTTGAGGTCCCTGCCCTCAGGACGGGCAGCTGAGGCTGGAGGAGTCACTCTGGTGCCTTGTGACCCTGCGTGGGGCTCTTGTGGGCACTTTGAGGTTCCCTCTGTCAGTTCCAAACGGCGTCAGCCTTTGTTCCAGTGAGAGCTGTGGCCGAACTGAGCCTGGTGCGGCTGCTCGTTCGGGGAGTCAGGGCCGCTGGGGTGGCCCTGTGTGTGGTGCCCCGTGTCCCCGCCCGGCGCTCTGTTGCCCCAGGGCCACCCTGCTGCCCGGGGGCAGGTGCACAGAGAGGCGCGCCTGCTTTCATCCCAGCCCGTGTGGTGCCACGGGTCCCCCGTGGCTCCTGTGGCCGCAGTGGCTCTGGCCGGGCATCAGGGCCGGGGCCCAGCGCAGCCGCCCAGCACAGCAGCACGGTCAGGGACGCCGGGCCTGGTCGCTGCCCCTATGGAGGGAGGGTCCCTGTGGCCTATGTGTGAAGGGCAAACTGGAAAACAGACAGCAGAGAGGAGAAAATGCTGATAAACGCAACACACTTAACGCACAACTTTCTTTAAAAGACCGTAGACAGGCAAGCCAGGACCTGGGCAAATAGATCTGTAGCAGGTATGACTGATGAAGGGCTTACGTCTGTACCATGTGAAGAGCTCCTACAAATTAGCAAGAAAAAGACGAACCAGCAGGGAAAAATGGGCCTGACCTTGCCTTTCGGAGAGAAGCCGAAAGTCCTGTAGTGGCGTGAAAAGCCGCTCCCCCTCTCGAGTCCTCAGCGGCTGCAGAGCGAGACCACATCACGGTACGTCTCACTGCGACTGGAGGGTAAGGATCGAACACGTCTGACCGCTCGTGTGGCTGGAGCTCCTCAGGGTGCTTGGAGGGATCGTAAGTGGGCATGACCTCTTGGGAAGCGTGTGGCCCCATTCGGGGTAGCTGGACAGGACACCCCTTATTCTGCCGTGTCCACACGGAGGAGAAACCCCGGCTCGTCTGTGCCGGGCGGTAGGATGTTCACAGGGCCGTGCGAGCGCCGGCGGAGCGCTGGGCGCAGCTCCAGCGTCCTCCACAGAGGGCACACGCCTGCCGCGGTGCGCCCACGCTGTGGAATAGTACACAGCACTGAACACGGGTGAACTCCAGCCTCACAGAACTGCGTGACGGGATCTTAGGAACACAGTGTGGTGTGAACAAGTTCCAGGAGATTGCACACAGCAGAGTATTATTCATGTAAAATTTAAAACTGTCAGTCTACTGCGTGGGCGCGCACACGTAGGCAGTAGGCTGCAAGCAAGAGCCTTTTGTCCCACAGCGGAGTCACCTCTCGGGGGATGGGGACAGCGTGAGGGACCCACGGTGAGGCGGAGTGCGTGCGTTCAGGGCGACACTCATTCTTGGGCTGTGTGTGGTTCACGGTCACTGCTGGGAAGTTTATCGTGTAGATTCGTGTTACACGTTCTTGTGTGCACGCCGAACACCAAAACGGAAGAGGAGAGGACACGAGGGGAGGGACTGAAGACAAGGATCTGGGGCAGCTCTTCCAAGGGACTTCCCCCCGGAGGGGAGCGGCAAATGGGGGTGGCGGTTGGAGGGGACAGAGGCCGGGAGGGTTTGGTTACTGCGCGGAGAGCTGTGTGAGCAGCTGGGTGGACTCAGCCTGCGGCGGGCATGCTGGGGGGCGGGTGTGAGGAGGCCCTGGGGCCTTGGCCTGGGCTGCACCTTCCTGCCGGCCCCACCGGCCTGGTGTCATCGTGGGAGAGGCAGACATGGAAGTCCTCTCCCGGCTCCCTCCCACACGCCGGCCAGGCCCTGGCAGCTGGATGGGGGCCGGGCCCCGGGCCCAATCTGTCGCTGGAGCCTCGGAGCAGAGCCCCAGCGAGCCGGCTGGGGCCTTTCATGTGGCCTCCGCCGCTCAGCACAGCAGGGAGGGGTCTTGTCTTTCACCGAAACAGCCAGGGTTCGGTTTCCCGCCTCAGAGATAATTGTTGGTTCTTATTAAAAGGTTAGAACAATCCCCTGCTTACAAGAAAGGGTGGAAGGCAGGCACACCGCACTGCGCTTAAAAACCGGGGACGGGCGTGGTGACACCCCTCACATCAAAGCGGCCAGCAGACGCTGCGGCAGCGGCACCAGCCCTCTGACCACCGTGGGGGCCGAGCTGCTGTTCTGGTAACTCAATCGGAGCCGCGCCAGGGTGGCGGGCCCGCACCTGCGGGGCCAGGGTGCCTGCTGCCCGAGACCCACAGCAGTTGGCTAATCTGCTTTGGAGCCCCGGCAACACCTGTCGGCAGGTGAGCCAGACGGCCTAGGCCACCTCCCTGGCATTGGTTTTGCTTATAGACTCGGTGGGCAGGAGCCGCCGGTGCCCGAATCAGAGCAGGACTGTTCTCCGGCCCCGTGCACGGGGCCAGCGGCCAACGGGGTGGGGGGGCGAAAGCACCAACAAGGGCGCAACCGGGGCAGATGGGGGGCCCCGGCCTCCATGGGGTCCAGTCGCCTCCCCCAGCTACGGGATTCCGTGTTCTTGTTGCCACCCCCTTGGTGGGCCCTGCGCTGTAGAGGGGTGTCTCCATCCCCTCCTCGGCCCAGGGCCTGGCCGTGCTCAGCGAGCACCTGAGTGGGAACTGGGGACAGGTGTGGGGCGTCAGACGCGAGCACCCGCCCCCACCTGTGTGGGGGGGCTACTTGGTGCCGGGCACGGATGTGAAGTGGGACGTAGGTGGAAAAGCCTGGGCCCTGGGGGGCAGGAGGAGGCAGCACACAGGCCCCGGGGCCCGCCGCTCTCACAGGCCAGCTAGGAGCTTTCCGCCCAGCTAGGAGGCTTTGTGGAGGAGGCAGCGGCTGCTTGTTGGCATGCTGTGTCCCGCACCAGCCCCTGGGAGGCCTGGCGGGCTTCCTGGTGGAGGCGTGCTGGGCGGGGCTTGGCCCGGGTGCGGGAACCACCCAGCCCCAGTTGACCCCCAGGCCCAGGCTGGGACGCACCTCCCGGGCAGTGGGCTGGGAGTCCCCTCGGCTTTGGTTGTGTCACGGCCTGCACTGAAGGTCCCCAGGAAGTGGAGGGTGTGACAGAACCTCCCCGTGTGCGGAGCAGCGAACGCACAAGCTGCCCGTGTTTGGTTTCCCGTGAAGGCACCCTCAGGAGAGTGACGTACTGGCGGTGATTTGTGATAACGAGCGCCGTGTTTTCCGGGCCTGCTCTGGCTGCCGCCTCGTTTTAACCCCGGAGGGGCCAGTGGCACTGACCGATGGAAACGCTGAGGCCCAGAGAGGCCAGGCATCTTGCGGAAGGGCACACAGCGGGTGGGGGCATTGCCCTGCTCCCGGCCCAGCCTCTCCTGCAGGGGGTCTGCCGCTCCTCACTGCCACTTGCAGTGACCTCATGTGAAAAGGAGGTGGGTAGGTGGCTGGAAGAACGTCCCCCAGGAAGCCGGTGTGCCAGTCCCGCTGTGGTGGTCCCCCTGGGCATGAGGCGCAGTCACGGAGCTCCCTGTAGGCGGGGCCCTGCTCTTGGGAGCTGGGCCCCTTCTCTCTGCCGGGAGTCAGAGGGGATGGAAGTGACCTCGTGGGGTTTTGGGGACAAGTTAGAGCACCCGTGTGGTGCCCACGGGGCAGAGGGGAGTTGGCGCTCCTGACGAGCACCCTGGCGATGCTGATGCCCTGTGTGCCACCGCCGTCATCACCTGGCACCTGACAGGCGGTGCTGGGGGCGGGCCAGCTCCTCTCCTGCGGGGTGCACCCCTCCCCAGCCTGCACACAGGTGCTGGGCCTTGTGTTGGGTGAGCTGTGTGCTTTCCAAGGAAGCCCCAAGCCGGTGCTGAGCAGCACCCTCCGCCCCGCCTGGAGGAGGTGTGCACCAGGGAAGTGGCACCTGTGGGGGACACCCAGCTCCCCTGGGCCGGCTTTGATGCCCCCGGTGGCTGAGGTCTTCCTGTGGGTCCATTCACCAGGTGCCCACAGAGCTGGCTTCGGTGACAGGAAGTGCAGGTTCTTCATGCTGCCCCTGCTGTCCATGGGCTCGGGGCCCCAGAGGTGATTTGCATACAGGTGAGGGCCCTGTGACAAGAGGTCCTGGGGTAGGGCATGCACACCTGGAGAGCTACAGCTGGGCATATGCGCAGTACCTGGGCCAGCCAGCAGAGGGCAGCAGAGCCCCAGCAACAAGTATCCTGGGAGGTTCCCTGCTGCAGAGGGCTGGGGCAGTGACCCCAGTCTGGAACGTTCTTTCTTCGCCCATCTGCAAAGGTGTCTCTTCCTCCCGCACCTTCCTGGAGCCCAGGGGCCGTGCTGGGGGCTTCCTCTGGTCGGCACAGCCTTTGCCACGGCCATGACTGCTCCCCCATCACTGTTTTCCCTGGTCTGTGGGCAGTGGGGTGGAGGGCCACCGGGCCTGGTGGGGGGAGGCGCTGTGCCCGTGCGTAGCATGGTGGGCTGCCCTCCCCCACCAAGCCTCGGGCTGCCTGGAGTACAGGGCAGTGGCAGGGCCTCCTCCGGCCCTGGGGACCCCTGCACCCACATTCTTGGGAAAATGGCCAAATACACCCATAGGTGCTGGGCCAGCATGGGGGGACCCCAGATCTGGCTCTCCTTTGGTGTGTCTGCGCCCACACTGGGGGGCCCGTGCGTTCTTCTTCCTGTCTTACAGAGGAGGGGCTGAGGCTCAGAACATTCTGGAATCTCCGCGCCAAGCAGCATTAACACCCTGGCCCCCTGTGCAGGCCAGAGCCGGAGCACTGGACGCTCTGTGGACCAAGGCAGCAGAATGGATCTGGGGGGCTGTCCAGGGTTAAGAGCCGCCCCGGTGAGGACAGGGCCAGTATTTTAGCTCAGAACAAGAGGGACCTTGTCACCGACAGAGGTGTCTGGAGGTGGCGCACGTGCCGGGCTAAGCCAGCGGGCGGGCGGCAGGCAGGGGCTAGCCCAGCTCTCTCCCGGGGTTCTGGGTGCGCAGAAGCTGACACAGGCCGAGGGCCGAGAACCCCTCCCTGGGAAACACCCGCACTCTGAGCGGGCACCTTTGGCATTTTTCTGAGATGCAAAGAATGCATCTGGGGGGACGTGGAGCTGGGCTGGGGGCCCTGCCTTGCACGGGCACGTAGTTTTGCTGCGTAACTAGAAGGCAGTGGCCCTGCTGGGCCTCACGGCCTCGGAGGCGTGCAGGATGGGGCCGCCACGTGGGCCTACCCGTGGACGGCAGCCAGGGGCGGGGACCGCCCTGGGACACTTGAGGGGGGCGGGGTGGGGGTGAAACCGGCAAAGGCTGAGGAAGGGCCCCTCCTGGTGGGAGGGCCACGTGTGACTGGCTGCGGGCAGGGAGCCGGCCCCTGGGCAGCCATCCTTCCGGGCTCTGGGGCCTGTGCTTCTGGGAGGAGGGTTCTGGAACCTATTCCCCCCTGCCCAGAACAAAATTCATCCACATTCCAGTGGACTGATAATGTGGCAGGAACAGGAAGTTCACGTGGTAGGGTGGAGCTGACCAGCATGGCCCCTCCCCATGCCACACAGGGGCTGGGTGTGGTACCAGCTTTGGGGCCACCGACACAGAGCTTCACCTACAGGGAGCCGGCCGAGGGTTCTGGTCCCACTGCCCACTGGCTGCACAAACGCTGCACCTCAGTTTTCTCATCTGTAGGATGTGGTAGGCAGAGACCTTATGGCCGGCCTGCACTGGGGATGGAGGAGAGAGAAGCCCACGGTGCCTTGGCACAGACTGGGCTTGCCGCGTGGGTGGCTCTGGGTCCCAGCCCCCGGGACGTGGTCACGGAGAGTCTCGCCAACCTAGCTCCTCCCCCCTGAGACTTTGGTTCCGACACGGGTGTCCGTGGCTTTGTTAGCGACGCAGGCTGTCCCCACAGGCCTGGGCAGCTGCCCTAATCACCAGCCACTTCTGGAGACCAGTGGTCACAGTTGGGCCTCGCGGCGGGGGGAGGGGGGGACTCAAGAAATGTAGGGCCCCGGCACGGCGGCGTCCCTGGGTTTTTCTCTCGGGTGCTGGCTGCCCGGACCCTGGGCCAAGCAGCGTCCCCACACACGGAGTCACCACCAGCCTTGTCTGCAGTGTGAAGACAAACCGGGCGGCGTGGCAGCCAGGAGGAGTCCCCAGGCCTGTGCCACACTGTGAAGAGAATGCGTGTGTGCGGCCCCAGCCCTGCTTGCTCCAGAAAGGGGCTCCGAGGAGGAGGAAGTTTCATGGACACGCCCTGCCCACGTTGACCGTCTTCCCTTCCCCATGCCGACGCCATGCCCGCGGGCAGGGCCGCCGTCCCTCTGGCCTGCCGTCCCCTTGCTCCTTGTCAAACACCTCGTGATCCTTGAGCAAATAGCAGTGTCCTAGGGGCCCCCGTCTGAAGCCCCCGCCATGAGGCTTTGTGATGGGGATTTCTCGCACCGGCCGGCACACCTGTGGTCAGCCCCTACCCCGCGTCGTCATCGTCTGGGTGGGATGGCCCCGCCTGGGCCCGGCCCCGGTGCCCCTTGGCTGGCCCACCTGGCACCGAGAAGCCGGGACAGCTAAGGGAGGACGTTTGATCTCGGGATGGCTGGCACTTTTGCCAAGAGCCCCCAGACGCCCCTGCCTGGCTGCAGCCCAAGCCAGCTTCTCCAGGGGCAGCCCCTCAAGGAAGCCTCTGGGAAACACCTTTGACAAATGGCCTCCTGCAGGGGCCTGGGGGGCCATGGACCCGGCCCGGGCTCCTGCTTGGCTACCAGCCTGGGTCCCGGGGCGCAGGGCCATATGGCAAGTTCAGACAGTGAGCCAGGTCCTGGCATTCCTGTGTGGTGGCCCCGGAGCCCCTCGACTCGAGGCCCGCTCCCCGGCTCTGCCAGCTGGAGCCCTCCAGGGCTTTCAGGGCACTTGGAGAGGGAGGGGATGCAGGCTTGCACCCCTGCTAACTTGGAGATGTGTCAGGGGCGAACCCCCACCCAGCGCCACCCCACCTCCACCCCTATCCCCGCTGCGGGCAGTGATGCTCTGCGGGGCCATTCCGGGCCTCGGGGTCCGGGAAGCGGATGAGCTTGCAGTTATTTCTGTCCTGTCCAGCCGGGCGGACGGTGTTTTATAAGGCCGCCTGGACGTTGCCGTGTAAGCTCGTTTTAAGGAAATGTTTGCACACAGAGCACTTTCCCACAGCCGTGGGACAATGTGCTGGCCCTTGCCAGGGACTGCTTCTGCCACCCCAGTCTTTCCTGGAGCTGGAGGTGGCCTGGAGGCCCGCCAGGCCGCGTGCCAGGTCACCTCCATCAATCACGATCAGGATACGAGTGATTAATATCTGCCGTGGAAGAGGCCTGGCCCGGCTGTTGGGAGCTTCCCGCCACCCAGGGGCCGGCTGGTGGTCGGCCCCGTCGGTGTGCAGGGCTGGGGGCTGGTGGCTGACAGCGGGGGCGGGGGCGTGTGTCCGGGCTGGGCTCGGCCGTGGCTGTGTGAACTGGCCGGCTGGCCCTGGCCCTGGCTCTTTGAAGTGCCTCCAGTTTGCCGGCTGGTGTGCCCAGTGCGGACTCCTGCACTTCCAGTCCATCCGGATCCGGATCCACAGGGCAAACAACACTGCCCGTGTCCTGAGGCCGTGGGCCCTGCCTCCCAGGCCCGCTGTCCAGGGAGGCCTCTGTGGGAAGGTGCCTCAGGGCCGTTCCCTGAGCCCATCAGCGCTGCCCAGCCCCCAGGAAGGTCCGGCCTTCCTCTCACTGCCTTCCCGCTTGCTTGTTCGCTTGGGGCCATTCAGAGGCCCCAGCTCTGGGCCGTCTGGCTCCCTGGGGTCCCTGCCCCAGAAAGATGGGTGGGGACAGCAAATGGCCATGTTGGGATGTTGGGGGACCACGGCCTCTGGGAGGGAGAAAGAGGGCCCTGAGCATGTGTGGTGGCATAGGGCGAGTCTGAGGGAGAGGAAGAGGGGGGCCTGGGGCGTGTGGGTGCACGTGTCTATGTGTGCAGCTGGGTGGGGGGGTCACAGGACATGGGGGTGGGGCTGCTGCCTGCTCAGTGAGCTCACGACCAGCTGGTAAAGCGTCGAGTGGACGTGTTTCCAGATGGGCGAGCCCCTCATGTGCTCGGAACTGGAGAACTTTGAAGCAGGAGGGACCCGGAGAAGCCTGCGGGTCTGACGTCTCCCCTCCCCTGCCCCGTGCTGGGGCAGCGAGACCTGGGAGGTGGGGAGCAGCCCGGGCCCCGTGGCTGGGAGGGGACCACTGGCTGTCCTCGGGGGAGCTCGTCGGGGGAGGGTCCCTGTGCTGGGTGTGTCAGCGCCCCACTGTCCAGGCATCCGTGCTGTCTGTCGGTGTGCCAGCTCCGCCCGGCTGGGGTCCGTGGTGAGGACGGCAGGCACAGCCCTGCCCGAATGCTGCTTTGGGCAGCTCAGTGTCCCCCCTCGGCTCACACTGGGGAGACGGGGCGCCGCTGGCTCCAGGTGATCCCCAGCGCTGTGGGAGGGCCACACTGGTGGAGCAGGGCTTTTGTAGTGGTCTCCAAGATACGTCCACCTCCCCAGCTCCTGGACCCTGTGAGGGTGACCTTATTTGCAGATGTGATCTGGTTAAGGGACCGAGAGATGGGAGGACAGGTCAGGATCCCCAGGCAAGAGGGCTTTGAGCTGTGGGGGGTGGTTAGACGTGGGAAATGGAGGTGCAGGCATTCTAGGGGGTAGGTGAGCAATACCTGGCCGGCCACAAAAAGCACAAGGACAAGGGGGTGGTCTGCCTCTCGGGCTCACAGTGGGGGAACTGCCTGCTGGGGTCAAAACTGAGATCCTTGCTTGGCTCTGGGAGGAAAAGGGCAAGACGTGCAAATGATTCTGCTGCCTCGTGGTCTTTGTGGGGGAGGCCAGTTATCCACCCACAGACTCCCCCTCCCACTCCCCTCTCTCCCTCCTCACTGAAACACCCCCCCGCCCATCCATCCATCCCTCCATCCACACGTCCATCTCTACCCGTCCACTCATCCTCCCTCCCTTCCCAGCTCCCTCTCTGCCTTCTGTGGCAAGCACTGGGATACAGGGTGGCTGCCCCCACTGTTGGGGGGCGGCCACAGACACTGAGAAAGTCACTGTAAAGCAATAACCCCACCAGAATTGTGAGGAGCACGGGGGAGGAAGGGGCGGTGCCCACCCGGTAGCTAGCCGGGGGCGGGGCCTCTCTAAGCTCAGCTGAAGGAGAAGAGACTGGAAAAGAATGATCTCGATGGGGAACAGAATGAGCACAGCCTCTGAAGCGGCAAGGTCTTGCTGAGGCGAGGAGAGAAGGAAGCCTGTGTGTGAGTGTGTGTGAGTGTGTGTGAGTGTGCGCATGCGTGTGCTGACAGGGGAGGGGCTGTGAGGACGAGGCTCCACGTCAGGGGAACCCTCTGGTGGCACCGACACGCTCAGAGTCAGCCGGCCGCTCTGGGGGCTCAGGCCCTGTGGGGGCCCCTCCAGTGCCGTCCTGCGGCCTTTGCTTTCTCAGAAGGTGACCTGGCAAGGGGACCTCAAGGTCAGGATAGGCACTTGGAGGCTTTGGATGCCGAACCAGTTTTATTTGGCCAAGTCAGCTGAAGGAGCGCGTGCTGCCGGCGGGGCCGCACGCCGCCGGGGCCTGTCCCCGAACGGCCTGGCCGTTCGGACCTTTGGAACATTCCTCCGTGGTGATGAACACGGGAAGCTTCTGGAATTAGCATAGAAATTGGCCCCGCTCAGCAGCTCAGCAGAAAGCACCTTCCCCAGGTGTCCGGGCAGAGGATGCCTTGCAGTCCAGCCCCCGTCCCTCCCCTGTTCCTTCCAAGGGCAGAATGCATGCTCCGTTGAAAAGGCTCCAGGCTTTCTCCACAAATATGCAACTTGGGAAAGAATCTGCGTCCCCTCTGCGGTGGCTGCGAGGGGGCGGGGGTCCTGGGCCTGGAGGGGAGGTGTGAGCCGGGGCGTGGGAACCTCCCAGGCAAATGGCTCGCTCAGGGAAAACTTTCCCACACGCTCACCGTCTAGTACAAGGTTATCGGCAGGGGAAACCGAGGCGCGTGCACTCCCGCGCCGTCATGTCTGGTCTGGTATTTTACGCACTTTATAGCCCCAGCAGCTCCGGGTCTGAGGGATTGGGGTGGTGGTGGCGGGGCGGGGGGGTCAGTTGATCATTAACTGTTTGCTCCGTGTGGCATTCCGAATTCTGGCCCGAGGAGCTCAGTTCCGCGTGCTGATTCCGCCTGCCCAGCAGGCCATGGCGGGCCGCCCTCCTGCCGCGGGCGTGGCGAATTCCCCGGAGGCCAGCGGCAGGGCCCTCAGCCCTCTTGGGTTCTGGCGTGAATGCGCCATCATCCTTTCTGTGGGCCCCGCTGCCCCACAAACTCCCCACCCCTGCGTCACCCCCAGGCCGTGGGCCTCCGTCCCCCACGAGCCACACGCAATCGGATTCCGGTTGCCTGACTTGGGCACACCTGGTGTCCTGGACGACCACCGGCCTGGGTCACCTCGGTGGCCGCCTCCGGGCCTCTTTCTTTTTTTACAAAGGATCCCTGACCAAGGGCAGCTTTTGGTCAGATCGGACGTCTCCCAAAGGCCTTCTCAAATTCCAGAGTCGGCCGCTCAGCTGCGGTGGGAGTTGGGGGCGGGGCACACTCATAATTTGATGCTCACTTTCTGCATTTGCTGGACTTTCTACCAAACATCCCTTCTTACAGAATCCAAAGGCAATTGCAAGGCATCAAAGAAAGCACCTACAGGGTGCGCTCCCAGACCCCTGGGCCCGTTCCGCCCACCCTGCCTCCTGAAGACCAGTGCTCAGTGGTCCCACATCCCATGGTCCCCGCTCAGTGCCCTGGGCTGGCTCCCCGAACGGCCTCGGCCCCGCTTCCCCACCTCTCCGCCTCTGGGCAGTGGGGCCCCCAGGGGACACGTCCAGTTGGCAAACTTCATTACTGCCCTTGAACTTAGAACTTCCTGAGGTTCCTCAGGATGAACATCCTAACCCCTCTGACCCTGGAAGCTCCATGCTGCCCCGGCCTCGCCCTGTGGTGCTGTGATCACTGAGCTCTGGTCTCCTTCCTGTGAACAGGGGTCCCGGGTGCCCTTTCCCTTCTGTGCGTCGCAGGCCAGAGTCACCTCTGAGTCCTGCTGTCCACGAACGGGCAGACGCACGCGTAGGGTGGGGGTGGGAGTGCACAGAAGTGAGAGGTCAGCTGCCGGCTTCCCCTTCGTCTCTGCTGGGTGACAGGCCGGTGGGGGACGGAGCCTGGCCCCTCTGGGCCTCTGTCCCCACTTTTCTCGTGGGGGCTGCCTGCGTGCTCTTGGGAGTCTCCGTAGGGGCAGCCTTTGGCAAGGCAGTGGGCCCTTCCCGGGCCTCGGGCTGGGCACTCCTGTGGCCACCACGCCTCAGCCACATTGAGACCCCAGGAACCTCTGCGGGGTTTGCTCGTGGCCTCCGGCCCCTCAGGCACTGACAGCCCCTCCTACAGAAGCCCGGCTCCTGCAAGTGCCGTCTCTCCAGCAAGAAGCCACCTGCCCGGATGGACCCAAAACATCATTTCCTTTCGTCAGCCCCGAACTTGCGGTGGCAGCCGAAATGCCACGCACAGCAGGCCGGTGTCATGAGGGCCCTCGATGGGTTTCTCCACGGTGAGGAGGGAGGCTGTCCTTCCTTCACCGGACCCCCACTCTGTGCCAGGATGGGCTGCACGGAGCCTCACCTCCGAGTGACCCTGGAGGAGGCTGTGACTGGCCCCGTGTCCCCAGGCTGGGCCGTCGCAAAGAAAATGGGAGTGCCCGCTGCCTGTTTGTCCAGCGCTTATCCCAGGGGCTGGGCTGAGGGCGTTCTCCCCCCGACCTGCGTTATCTTGTTCAATTAAACCAGCACCCCTGGGGCCTCCGGGTCCCGGGGGACGCCCGGCACCCTGGCGGCGTCCTCAGTAGGCCCCCCAGAGGTGACAACGTGAAAGTGCCCGGGACAGGCGCGTAGGGACACGGTTCCTATGTGTGGCCCTCTGCCCGGGCCTGTGGAGCGCCCCCACTTTGTGCCCTGAGGCTCGGGGCAGAGGGAGGGCAAGGCAGCCGGCCGACTCCTGGGACCTGCATTCTCGCAGGTGACCCGAAGTCTGGTGGGCTGACGCCAAGCCGCCCTGTCACCTGGGCCCTGTCACGAGTGAGGGGATGCCTCGGAGGGTGCTCGTGGTGGTTTCAGGCAGCCCGGGAAGACGGGGGCGGGGACCCCGCAGAGCCCCCAGGACCCCGTGCAGCAGCCGGCCACGAGGCCCGGGGAAGAATTCTGCCGAGAGCGAGCTTTTTCCCCTTGAAGGGCTAGAAAGCTTTCTCGCCCACACATTCCTCCGAGTCAGAGGTGTGCCGGGGTGGGGGCTGGGGGGCCGGGCCGCTGGACCGCTGGCCGCCAGCAGCCCGGCGCCTGACCGCCCGGAAGCTGCTGGCACCGACTCGGGCCGGGCGTTGGCAGTGGGCAGCGGTGCCAGCGGGGACGGTGGCCTTTCACCAGCGCTGCTCCTGGGCCATGTGACGGCTGCGCCCGCGTCTGCCCGACCGCCGGCCTGGCCCGGCCTCCGGGATCGCCCTCCTTGCCGGGTTCCAGCCGAGGTGTACGGTGGGGGAAGGGTGGCATGCGTGAGGGATGCGTGAGCTCCATCACATTTGGGGGACAGGGACCCCGAGGCCTTTTTGTGACTTCCGCCAGTTACCAGGGAAGGCCCTGCACAGTCGTCAGGGCCTGGGCATCTCTGGCGGCCTGGTAACTGCCCCGCGGGGGAGCAGGGGAGCCGGTCCTTCCCCACCCCCAGGCTTTGGGTTGCGTGACGTCCCCGACATCACACAGTGACTCGGTGTCTCTGGGTGCCACCCCAGGGCTGCGGTCTGGAGCCCCGGCTCTGACCAGGGCTTCCTGGGCAAGGGGGCCCCTCGCTCGTGTGCGTTGGTTCCTCTCGTGACAATGGGAGAGACGGGCCCCCCCCACACACCTGGACAGGTCCCGGGTGGCTGTGCCAAGGCCCCCCACACCGGGCGGCCTCACACAGCGGAAACCGGGTCTCTCCCCGTCCTGGAGGCGGAGCGGAGACCCGGGTGTCCCGGGGCCACGCTCCCGCCCGTGAACCCGAGGGCAGGGTCCTCCCCACCCCTCCCGCCTCCAGGGGCCCAGGCGTCCCTGCGCCCGTCTCCACGGGCCTCGCTTGTCATGGCTCTGCTCTTCCGTCTCACAGGACGCTTGTCACTGGGTTGACAGCCCTCCAGGGTGATCTTGTCTCAGGACTCAGCTACCTCTGCCCCGAGTTTTTTCTGGTGAAGGTCACACACCCGGGTTCCCGGGTCCCCGGGTTCCTGTGTTAGGACTTGGGTACGCGTTCCGGGGGCCGCCGTTCAACCGCTCCCGGGAGGTTTACAAATTAGTGGGGATGCCCATCTGTCTTGAAAACAATGAGTGCACCTGGTGGTGCCAGCTGGTGTTCCCTGGCCCCGAGGGGGAGCTGGACAGCAGGAACATGCCCTGCGGACGGGCAGGCCGTCCCCAGCACGTAAGGCACCTCTCCTCCCTGGCTGACGGGGCCCCTGACCTGGCCCAACCTGCCCATTTCACAGTCAGGCTCACCGAGGTGGAGCAGTGGACACGGAGGGGGCCTGGGTGGGTCACTGCCAGGCCCTGGACGCCCGGCACCTGGCCCCCGTGCACACTCCTGCTGGGCCTTGTCTGAACCAAGGGGGAGGCTGAGTGCAGCTGCCGCGACCCCTTCTTGTCACACGGCACCACTGCGGGTCCCTAGGGGTGTCCTTTGCTCCTCATCCCCGCGGCTAGTGGGTATCAGACTGGTAGCAACTCTGGGTGGTGACAGACAGGCCCATGTGCTTTGGGACAAGTGGCCGTCCACACTTACTGTGGGGTCCCTGCTCCTTCTGTAGGACCCTGCTGGGTCCTTGTGCATCGGACGGCCTGTCCCTGGGCCTCTTCGACATGACAGGAAGGGGACGGGGGACACTTAATCCTAACCGATGCACGTGGCAAATCTCCTGTCCCCCAGATCAGGAGGATCTGGGGGGCTCTCAGCACCCCGGGTGGCATGGGGGTAAGCTTGAAACAAGGGAGGGGAGCAGCTTCCACAGGCTCCTGGGGAGTCGGGCGCGAGGGCAGGACTGAGGGATGACCGCCCCCGGTGCTGCCACGCACGCGGGGCCGCCAGCGCGGGCCGCTCGAGCCCTCTGGGCTGCGGGTCCCGCTGGGACGGACGCTCGTCCTGCCGGCCCTCAGGTGTCCCCGCATGCCGTGCGTGACTCTCCCGAGTCCCTGAGTCCCTGCCACACGGGTGTGTGTGCTTGTGTGGGAGGGTAGGCGTGTGTATTACAGGCACATGGCACACACACGTATATGTTCATGCGCGTGCGCGCACACATGTATGCTTGCACGTGAGTTTATACAGGTGTGATACGCACACGTGTGCAGGTGTGTGCCTGCATGCCTGTGTGTGGGCATGTGTGTGTGTGTGTGTGTGTGGTGCTCATCTGAGCAAGTTCTCAGATCACAACCCCCTCGGTGTGTCACAGTTGTGGTCGCCATGGTGACACTGGTGGTCACTTTTGAGTCAGCCCCCCGGAAACCCCGTCCCCTCCCTATGCTAGGGACACCCTCCCCCTTATCGATGAGGAAACTGAGGCTCGGGCGGTGGAGGGACTTGCTGGGTAAGGGTCCCTGCCGGGATGCAGGCTGACCCCAGGGTGGCCTGCGCCGTCCACTCTGTGGCACTGCCTCCGGGCAGGTGAACGCGGCCTCCGGTACAAAGTTGCTCTGCGTCCAAGCATGGCCGTGCTGGGGCGCTCGGCCGCCCGTGGAGAGCACTGCTTGGGGAGCCCGGGGTCCTGGCCCCGAGTGACCCTGGGCAAGTGCCTTCCCCTCCCGGTGTGCGCGTCCCCTGTGCCCCGCTCAGGGCGGGTGGGGCCGGGAGGACGGTGCCCGAGGCCGCTGTTTTCCCCCGTTCTGCATGGAGGGTTTGCCCTCCTGCCCGCTCCCCACCCTGCCCTCGGCTTCAGCTGACTCGCTGCCCTGCTCTGCGTCCGGCTGACATTCCGGAGCCCTCGCCCAGCTGCCCGGCTCACCGGGATGACAGGGCAGCCCCCTGGACCTGAGCTGAGGCATTTGGGTCCCCGAGAAGCATCCCTCACTCTCCCGGTGCCCCTCCACGGAGACAGCGTGGCCCCGAATCTGGGACCTCAGGCATGCTGCCAGGGGTGTCTCTGAGTGCCCCTTGGCGGCTGACCTTACCATGTGGGGCGGGACATGGGCCAGAGCACCCGATCCTGCCCCGTCTGCTCCTGCTGGCTCCGTGACCTGGGCAGATCAAGTCACCCACCGGCGAGAGGCACCTGGGGTGTACAGAGATGGTGACCCCTGGTGTCCTTGGGCTCTTCCGTGTGGGCTGTCTTCACAAGCAGACAGGGATGGACGCGTGGGGTGCAGAGAGGGGCCTGGGGCC
Source organism: Micronycteris hirsuta (assembly GCA_004026765.1). NCBI lineage: Eukaryota > Metazoa > Chordata > Mammalia > Chiroptera > Phyllostomidae > Micronycteris > Micronycteris hirsuta. Next base: position 21,574 of record PVJI01019272.1, read on the forward strand.
CTGAATCACCACCGTCAAATCCCCCGAAGTTCTCTGCAGTCTTCAAGGACATTCTCTATATGGACCTTCTGCACGCCAACCTAGGCCAAGGTCAAGGTTGGGCCCCAGTGGGGATTCGAACCCTGGCTTTACGATCCCAGATTCTGCAAGCATGTCACCTGAGGCTAGATTAGGGTCCCCGACTGCTTGCTGTGTGACCCAAGGCAAGTCACACAACCCCTCTGAGCCCTGAGGGGGTGCAATGGGGAGAGCGTGGGCTCCACTCTGTTCTAAAGTGGTCCCCGTGCAGGGGTCCCCCAAAGACTGCTGCCAGCACCTGTGGGCCGGGCGTCCTCTCTCCAGGCCGGCCCCACCCGCCAGAGACACGGAACAGACCGTGGACGGGGGTGACCCAGTTTTAGCGGCCACACTAAAACAGGAAGATGAGACGGGTGAGAAGCATTTTTAAAAATCCTCACACGAGGACGTGCTCATTCATTTTAGAGAGAGGGGAGGGAGGGAGACAATGCCGAGAGAAGCACCGGTTGGCTGCCTCCCGTCCGCACCTGGACTGGGGAGCGGACCTGCAACCCAGGTGTGTGCCCTGATCGGGAATCGAACCGGCAACCTTTCGGTTTTCAAGACGACATTCCCACCCACCGAGCCACACTGCCCCGGTCCTGAAATGCATTTTAATAACTGTTTAACCCAATCTATCCAAAATATTACTTTGGCATAATCACTATCGACATTATCAAGGTCTTTTATGTTCTCCGAAGTCCAGCGTCGGTCTGTGTGGATAGACGCCTCCTGTCAGATGCAGGTGTTCATTGTCCAGCCCAAGCGATGGCCTGTTTCGCAGAAAAGCCCGTTACATTGTTTCAAATGAACCGGAGTGAGGAGTGAGACAGATTTTAGAAACTAGCTGTGCCGGCGCATCAGCCGCAGGCCTAGCGCTCCATGGCCCCCTGTGGCTAGGGGCCGCCGTGTCGATGGGACCAGGCCCCCAGCATCTGTGTCCCCCTCCCGCCACCTGTCCAGGTGCCCTGCCCTCTGGCCTGTGTGGCCCTGGCCCCCCTGAGGCGCTCTTCTATTGGAAGACAGAGTTTTGGGGACACCTGAGAGGTGGTAAGATGGGGCCACCAGGCTCCGTGGCAGGCAGTGGGGTGGGGGTGGGGTTAGCCCATTGGAGCCGGACCAACCGCTCCGGTGTGTTGAGGACAGCATGCGCCTGGGCCCCGGTCCGGGTCCCGGTCCTGGGGTCGGTCCAGAGGGCTCTGCGTCTCTCTGTCTTGTACCAGTGACAATGCCCACGACTTGGGAACGGAGAGCCTTCTCAGGAGGCGCAGTGGCACCAAGGCGGTGGGTCGTGTGCGGGTGGCACCCGGCGGCGGCCTCCTGGGTAGCGCGGTCTGGAACTGCCTTTGGTTGTTCCTGGTCACAGGGCCCACGGGCCTCCCCAGGGACGCCTGCCGTTCACAGGGACCCTGGCTGGGTGAGGGGCTCGCTCTCCGCCCCAGATCAATCCCTGTTCTCCTGACGGTGCCCCCGGGAAGCAGGTGCGACATGACCCCCGCCTTGGTACCACGGCACAGAGAGGTTGCCCCGCTGGCCCAGAGTGGGAGCTCCAGCGCAGCCTGGCCACTCACCCCCTCCTGAGGACCACAGGCAAAATCCCCATTCCACCCCGGCTCCGTGGCCTCCGGTCTGGCCTTGGTTTCCCCAACCATACCATGAGTGGCTGGCTAAGCGACTTCCAGTCTCTGCAGCATTTCTCTTTATTTTCTAAGTGGTTTTGTTTGGGAGATGGGGCTGAGGGACGGTGTGGCAGGATTGAGGGGGAACCGAGTCCCACAGCCCCCGTGGGTGGACAGGACCCCCCACACAGCCTCAAGGGCCCTGCCAGGGAGTCGCCTCGCCGGGTCCTGACGCCGGGAGAAGCCCGCTCTGCGTCTTGGCACTCAGGCCTCCCAGCTGCCAGGGGCCGGCCGCGTGCAGTCCTAGGGCTGGCACGGGTGGCCGGGCGGCTCGGGGAGGGCGGGCGGGGTGGGGGTGTGCCGAGGGGCCCCGCATCCATCACTGCCAGCTTGCTCGCGGGCCCTGCCAAGTCGTGGTGGAACCGGGCCCAGGTGCCAAGGTGCTTGGTAACTCGATTGCTATTTGAAAAATCAAAGTGGTGTCAAGAAAATCTAACCTCTGCCTTCATATCAGGAGCCTGGAGCCGGGCGGGTGGCGGCCTGCGCCGGGCTGTTTGTGCAGGGCGGTCAGCGGGGAGGCGCCCGGGAAGGGGGAGATTAAGCCGAGAATATTAACCCGCCCAGCACCGGGTGGGGGGGTGGGGGGGACGGAGAGGCAAACAGCCAGTCAGGGCAGACAGCTCGGCCGGGCCTGTCCCCGCCAGCTGCTGACACCAGGCACCTACTATGCGCCTGGCTGACGTGCCAGGCCCAGGGGCTCGCAGATTCTAGGGTGATGTCTCCAGGTGGCACGGTGCCTGGGCCTGTGAAGATGTTTTCTTTTAAAATCAGAATAAACAAAAATAAACGTCCACATTGAGGCCAGTGCTTTAATATGTGTGCTGGGTCGAACCGTGTCCCGGCCAAACTCCACGTCCACCGGGAGCCTCGGAATGTGACAGTGTGTGGAAATAAGGTCTTTGTAGATGGACTTGGTGAGGATGAGGTCAGCAAGAGGGGTGAACGGCGGGGCCACGGCTGGTGTCTTTCTAAGAAGTTCACGGGCAGATGGAGGCAGAGACTGGGGGATGCGGCCCCCAGCCCAGGGCGGCCTGGAGCCCCTGGAAGCTGGAGGAGGCAGGAGGGACCCTCCACAGAGCCACCCCCGGAGGGGGCGGGACCCCCTCCACACACACATCTCGTGTGGGGACTTCCGGTCTCGGGGCTGTGAGAGAATCAATTTCCGGTTTGGGGTAACTCATCATGGCGGCCCCAGGAAGGTAACGCAGCAGAGAATATCAATTTGCTTTTGTTCCAATGCGATCATCAGTACAAATTACTGTTGTTATTATCTTATGAAAGAGAAACCCTCGAAAGCAAAAGTCCCCGAGGCTCAGGGAAGTCTTAACTCAAGGTGAGAAGACTTGGCCGTTCTCCTAGGAACGCAGCTCCGGGCCTGGGGGCTGCGCTGGGCAGCGCGTCGGGGGGGCCCGGGGTGAATGGACCCCGGCATGCTCGGAGGGGGCGCTCAGGGGAGAGACAGGGCCCTGGAGAGAGGGCCTGGGGCGAGGACCTGGGGCTCCGCGTTTCCCGGCTGTGTGACTTCGGGAAGGGGTGTGATCTTGCTAGCCTCTGTTTCCTTCCCTGTCAGCCACCTACTCTCGGGGGTGCTCCCGGGGGGTCCGCGAGGAAGGTCGTCTAGTGTGTTCCGGAAGCGCAGTTTCAGAGCTCCGGGGTGGCAAGTGCCCTGTTGCTGTGCCTGCCACCAGCCCGTGGCCCAGGGCTTGGCACTCTGAGCCTGAGAGAGGTGACAGGGTGGGGCGGGGGGTGCATCCTCAACACGGACCTTCCTACCTGGGGCATGTCCAGGTTTGGAAAGAGCCGGCCCTCCCTCCGTCAGTGAGGGTCTGCCACACGCCCCTCTCTGCCCTCCGCCCAGCGTGGGTCCCCTGTCCCTGGAAGCACTTGTCCTCCTGGTTGGCTCGGGACCACGCTGGTCCTAAATGGAGGCCCCGGAGCCCGTTGCCACCTGCAGCCAGAAGTCCCTTCCTCTGGGCTGGCCCTGTGTCCAGGCCGGGCCTTGCATGAATCCCCTAAGCCAGCGAGCGGTGAGGGCCTTGGCAAACTGCGGGGCGGGGGCCTGTGCAGCCCAGCTGGGCGGCCGTGTGGGCTGGATGGAGCCCCCACAGTGTCCCGGCCTCCAGGGGCGGCTCAGAGCGGTTCCCCGGCTGGGATCTCTTGGCATCTTGCCACCGCGGCCCAACCTTCAATGGGAGACGGCCCGCACGGGTGCGCCTGCCGTGTGCCGGGCCTACGCCAGGTCACTGTGCACACGGCATTGCCGTGACGCAGCGTGGGGGCACAGATTTCAGTCCTCACCCCGCAGAGGAGGGCACCGAGGCACGGGGGGCCCAGCCAGGGCGAGAGTCCGGGCAGGACTCTCTGCGAGGGAGCCGGGCTGCCCTGCGCCCCCAGGGATGCCGACCAGCTGGGAGAGCTGCCAGCCGCCTGCCTGGCAGGGCCGTGGGGCCGTTCCCGCCTCTAGGTGGGGCCTTCTGCACGAGCTGGGCTCGAAGCGGTGCACCCAGAAGGAGACAGTCAGGGGCTGAAGTGCTTCCAGAACTTTCAGTCAGAACTGCACTGGGTGCCAGGGAGTGAGCCCCCCCAACTTCAGCCCTGTCCTGCAGACCCCTTGGCTGTGCTGCAGGTTGCAGGCGGATGCCCGGAGTCTCCTCCTCCCTCTCCAGGGGCTGTGGTTCCCCCGGACAGGCCCCAGATGGGTGTGAGTCCCCTCCTTCCCTTCTGGAAGCCCCTGGGTGGGGGGACTCTGGGCTCCATGCCCCGGGGCCTGAGGGTCTGGGTCTGGGTAGCCACATGTCCTGGTCCGGGAGGTGACCTTGGGCCAGATGCCACTGTGGGCTCCCAAGGGCAGGGCCCGGCTCAGGCTCTGGTGCCCCCACCGCGGCCCTCATTCCTCCCCGTGTTTAGGGTTCTTTTCTGTTCTCAGGGTGCTTGTAGGAGGGGTGAGCATTGGCCAACGAGACCCGGTTCCCTCTGGAGTCTGCTCCTCAACGTGTGAGCTCGGGCAGGGCAGAACCTTCCCCTGGAGCGCTCTGCGGTCCCCGAGGTCTCCCCCGGGGCAGCCTCGGTGGTCCGGGCCGTGGACGCTGGCGACTTCCCCTCTCCGGTTTCACTCTGCTCACTTGTCTGATGGGGAGAACACAGGGCCCACGGGACCGCTGGCCACAGGGGATCTGCGTTGGCTACACAGAGTGAGCACTTCCCTTCCTCCCACTTCGTCACCTTTAGGGATGAGGACGCTGACTTTGGGGGAGGGGGCGGTCGCTGAGCTATAATTTCCATGTGGGAAGAGTTGCCCGTTTCACAGCTGAATGCCTTTTTGATAAAGGGAAGCAGTTGCGTGACCACCGCCACGACCGGGGCACAGTGCTCTCCCATCGTCCCCTGAGGTCCTTCCCACCCCGGCCCCTGGCAACCACGGGTCTGTCCCTTGTCCCTGTGGTTTTGTCTTTTGCAAAACGCCATGTAAGTTTTGAAATCATGCACACGCCACCCTTTGGGTCTGGCTCCTGTCACCCAGCACGATGCGTAGGCGATTCGCACGTGTGGGTGCGTGCCTCTGTAGTTTGTTCTGTCAGAGGCTGCGTACGCGAGTGGGGCGTGCATGCCGAGCTGCCCAAGTGAACCGCAGTTCTCTCCGATCTGCCAGGGAGCGGGCACCCACATCGTCGTCACTCGTGGCAACTATGCACAAAGCGGCTGCCTGAGCGCCTGGGTGCAGGTCTTGGTGTGGACGTGTCTGGTGGGTGCACGCTAAAAGCGGATGGCTGGATTCCGTATGAAGTGTCTGTTTAACTTTACTGCCAAACCCCTTTCCCACGTGGAGGCACCATTTTGGGTTCCCGCCAGCACAGTATGAGAGTTCTGTCTGCCCTGTGTATTTGTCAGCACTTGGTATTGTCTGTTTAAAATTTTAGCCATTTCAGTTAGTGTCTGGTGCTGTCTAATTGTGCTGAGCATCCTTTCATGCTTGCTTCCCCACAACCCAGTTTTCTCTTGGGGTGGGGGGTGAGGAGTGGACCCGTCACCTCTTCCTGCACAACACACTTCCCTGAAGAGGAACAGCTGAGACCAGCAGTACACACTTACCACCTCGCAGCTTCTGTGGGTCAGGAATTGGGGAGCGGCCCCCTCCAGCTGGTGTTGGCTCAGGATTTTTTAAGGTTGCCATCCAAGCCCAGGCTGCGCCATCCGAAGTCTCCGCTGGGGCTGGTCTGATGTGCTACCGAGGCGGCTCCTTGTGTGTGTGGCGGCTGGTGCTGGCTGTGGGCGGGAGGCCTCGGTTCCTCGCCACCTGTGCCTCTCTCCCCCAGCGCTCCTTGAGTGTCCTCGCAACATGGCGGCTGGCTTCGCCCATGGCGGGTGACTCCAGAGGAAGCCAAAATGCATTTAAGACCTGGACTCAGAAATCACACACCGTCGGTTCTGCTATACCCTACTGGTTCACAGGTCACCTCTGTACAGAGCTTGGGACTACACAGGGCTGAGTACCGGGAGGTGAGCTTGCAGGGGGTTACCTTGGAAACTGGCTACAAGGCAGGAGGGGCGTTCCCAGTGGGGCCTGTGTTGGCCAAGGGGGTATGTTTGGGAAGGAGGGGGAACAGCCGGGTGTATGTGAGTGGATGGCCACCAGCTCAGAGGCCAGGTCATCACCAAGGTTTGGGCTTGATCCCGTGGGCCTGGGGGAGACAGAGGGGCTAAGAACTGTCTCCTCCTGGCTTCACTGGTGGGGAAGTGGTGCCACGGAGCAGCTGCAGGGGGTGGGGTGGGGCTTGGGGAAGGCTTCCTCTCCCCGAGCCTCGGTTTTCTCCTCCGTAGGATAGAGACACGGGCGCTGCACACGGGCATCTGAGGACCGAGTACGGTAATGCGGTTTAGCGCTTCTCGGGCCCTGATGGAACGGAAGGTGCCCCGGGTTACTGTTAAAGGATTTGGAGACAGAGTGTGTGTGTGAGTGTGAGTGCGAGTGTGCAAGGTGTTTGGGGAAGCTTAATGTGGTGAGTGTGCGCAGAGAGGAGTGCAGAGCCTGGGTCGCCAGGGTCGTAGGAAGGATGGAGAGTCGGATGTGTCCGTGTGCTTGGGGACCGTGTAGAAAGCCGCCACCCAGTAAGAGCAGCTCCCTGCTTGTGTGCGGCTTCCCGGCGTGGTGTCTCTCCCCAAGCCCCTCTGAAGGGTGAAGAGCCGGATCTCAATGGGACCGGAAATGCCCCCGAAGATCCTGCCACCCCTTGGGACCCGTAGGTCCAAGCTTTTGTGCTCATCTGGCTTGTCCTCCGAAGAGGTGGCCGGGACCCAGGGCCTCTGCTCTACCCTGCCCACTCCTGCCTGCTCTCCACGCCTCCTCTTCCCTCTGGCTTTGGAGGGGCAGCGGCACCACAGCCCCTGTGACCTCCTGACCCTCTTCCTCAGTCCCCTGGAGCTTCGCCGGGTCTGGGGCTGACGCCTGTCAGGGAGAGCCGTGCCCAGGGCCGAGGCAGAACCTGGGCCTTTGCTCAACAGGAAGTATTTAGCACGGGAGCGGTGGGCTGCCCTTGGAGGGTGATCTTAATCCCCAGCCCCTCCTGCTCCTAAAACAAATCTGTGCGCACAGGAGAAAAAAAGAGGGATTTTAGGAGCTGGGAGCACTGGGCCACATAGACTTCTCATTGTGACCCAGGAGCTCATTTCCTGATGGGTGGGAAGCCGTCCCCTGGGCCTTATGCAACGTGGCTTGTGGGGGGTGGGGAGAGCCCCACTGTCCCGCACTCACGGCCACAGACAAGCACGTCAGCCCCGATTTACTCAGAAACATTAGCCGCGTCCTCCGGGCTGAGCCTGACCAACGTGTGCTTCCAGATTGCCTGGTGAGAACTGTCGGAAACGAGGCGGGGGCTCCCCGGAGGGAGGCAGGGGAGCCAAACCCCTCTTGGCTGTTGTCCTCCCGGCCGGGGCTGCTCTGGGCTCGCGCAGGCTCTGCACGTTTCCACAGCTGCGTTTGCTCGGTGGCCGCCCGCGCCGTTACCCCTCCAGCTCAGGTACCTTCTGGGAAAGACGTCGACGGGTAATGTCATGACAGGCCCTCGAGGTCTGGGGTCATAAGACCGCTGCAAGCCAGGGTCCGAGGCCACGGGCCCCACGAGGAAAGGAGCTGCTTCTGGGAGCAGAGACTTAACTCACGGGAAGCAGCTGCTCTTGGGTCACGGTGCCGAGCAGCCAGGAAGGTGCGTCGGTCAGGCTCCATCAAGGTCACCTCGGAGTAGGAAGGGCATTTTGGAAGAGTAATTGAGGGGAAAAATGAAAAGTGGACATTAACTTCCCCTTTGGAGAGGGCAGCAGAGCAGAAGCCAGTGGTTCTGAGAAAGAGGTTTCAGACCTTCACGTGGGTTCAGGTCCCAGCCCTGAGGATGTGATTAAGTTCTTTTATTTCTTTGTGCTGGAGTTTGTTACAAATAACTGCCTCATGGGAATAAATGCAAAATCACCTGCAAATGGCCCAGCGAGGATCCCTGACTTCCCTGCTGCTCTGGAATCCAGGGCCCTGTGACATTATTTCTTGCCAAAGGGCATGTAAGTGGAAGTGTGCTAGAATTTCCTCGTAAGCTTTTGTTTTCCTGATACAAGCACTACTGCCTCCCCCGAGCTGTGCTCTTCTTCCTGGAGTTTAGATTAAGGGCCGGAGGTGCAGCAGCCTTCTTGGGCCATGAGGTTAAAACTACACAGTCAAGATGTTGGGGTCAGATGCATTTAGACAGGGATGGCATGTTGCCCCAACCCTTGTCAGTGAAGAAAATTAACCCTCATGGGCTAAACCTCTTTAGAGAGTTTCAGACACCCCCTAATGGATCCATACAGTGTTTGGGAGATAGTAGATGCTCAATTAAAACTAAAACCTACTCTCACTCTTTCCCAGGCTTCTGAGGCCCAGAGAGAGGGAGTTACTTGCTCAATAAGGGGGTCCCTGGGTCTCAAATGCAGCTCCCTGGGTGCTCAGGCCGATACCCTTTTTACAGCTCCCTGGCCTGAGACGGGGGTGGGATCCTGTGGGCAGAGTCCTGGGACCTTGCGTGTATGAGCGGTGGTTCAGGTAGCCTTGAACCCATTCCTTTGGAAAGTGTCACTGGGAAGTAATGATGTTCCAACACTGACCCATTGTCCATGGGGGCACCGGGGTTGGGTTCCTGCAAACCCTGGGTCACGTCGCCATCCATCGACCCATCCACAGCCCCGTTTCGTGCGTGTTTCTGTTGAAAGGCGTGTGAACTAATATGTGCTTTGACTCATTCACATGGAACTCACAGCTGGCAGCTCTGTCACTCATGCCAGAGTGAGTCTTGTCTGACACCCATCATCACGGGTGGGGGGCACACCGCAGTGTGTCCAGGACCATTTCAAACCCCAAAGTCACCCCCATGATGCTCAAAAATGCAAAAATGGACCGCGAGGAGGACCCCTGTTTACGGTGTGGGCTGGACCAGTGGCTGTGGCCTCCTTCAGTCTCCCGGGGAGGCTGTGTCCGGAGACTCGTGTGCTCCGTGCCCATCTGCGAATGACCACGGACCGGCTGTGACTACGGATTTGAGTTCCACACCCGCTTTCATGAGCAGGCGACGTCGCAAACATGGAATGACGGACTGTCCTCAGGCGAGGGGACCTCTGCAGCGAGAACATGGGGTGCTTGGAGGCCGGCCCGACAGGGAGGTCCCTGGAGGCCTTTCCAACTCCGAGAAGGTGATGTTCAAGCCGAAACCTGGAGGTAGAGGAGCAAACAGCCGTGCAAACCCTGTAAGATTCAGCAGGGTGTCGTCTCAAGGTCAAGTTCAGAGCAGTCTCTGTTTCCGTCAGCAGGACCTCGGGCTGGTGTGGTTCATCTCTGCTCTTTATTCTGAGCTTGCCATGTGCCTGGTCTTCTTCATTTTCTTCCCTCCTCTACTGCTACTTCGGAATTTATATGTTCCATTTCTCTTCTTTCCATCGTGACCCTAAAGACTTTGACCAGACGCAGTTAACATTTAAATGTCCACGGCAGTGTTTTATGTTCCTTCCCAGTGATGCACGACCTTAGGATATGTCACCGTTCTTCTGACCTACAAGTGATTGTTACTATTTTATTTCTGATGTCAACGCCCCACGTGAGCCCTGGTTTTTC
>PVJI01019273.1:0-31348 GCA_004026765.1 Micronycteris hirsuta
ACATACGTATCTATCAATAATCACCTTAAAAGTAATGGCTTAAATGCTCCAACCAAAAGACATGGGGTAGCTGAATGGATAAGAAAACAAGACCAATATATATGCTGCCTCTAAGAAACCATGGCAGATTGAAAGACACACACAGACTAAAAGCAAAGAGTTGGAAAAAGATATTTCATGCAAATGGAAAAGAAAAAAACGCTGGGGTAACAGCACTTATATACACCAAAATAGACTTTAAAGAAGGACAATACATAATGATAAAGGAAATAATCCAACAAGAGGACATGACTCTAGTAAACATTTACACACCCAACATGGGAGCACCTAAATATGTGAAGCAAATATTGATGGACATAAAGGGAGAGACTGACAGCAATGCAGTCACAATCAGGGATTTTAACACACCATTGACTTCAATGGATAGATCATCCAAGCAGAAAGTCAACAAGGAGACAACAGCCTTGAACGACACACTAGATCAAATGGATTTAATTGATATCTTCAGAGCATTTTCATCTTCTGTGACCACAATGCTATGAAACTAGAAATCAATCACAAGAAGAACACAGAAAAACACACAAAGACATGGAAGCTAAATAACATGTTATTAAACAGTGAATGGATCAACAAAGAAATCAAGAAAGAAATCAAAAGATACCTTGAAGCAAATGAAAATGAGAGTACAACAATCCAAAATCTGAGGGACACTGGGAAAGCAATCCTAAGAGGGAAATTCATAGCATTACAGGCCTATCTCAAAAACAAAAACAGAAACAAACAAACAAAAAACCCAAAACAAGAAAAAGCTCAAATAAACAATCTAACTTTACACTTACGGTAACTTGAAAAGAACAATGAACAAAGCCCAAAGTGGTAGAAGGAAGAAAATAATAAAGATCAGAGAGGAAATAAATGAAATAAAGTCTGAAAAACAATACAAAAGATTCATAAATCCAAGAACAGTTCTCTTTTTGTTCTTTTTATTGTCTTGTTTTCTCTGTCTTCACTCTTTTCTCTTTGTTCTATTTTCCCTTTTTACTCTTGGTTCTCTCAGTTCTCTCTGTTTTTCCTTTCTTCTCACTGTTCCTTCTGTTCTCTCTTTGTTCTCTATGTTCTCTTCTTATTCTTTTTGTTTTCTTCTTTCTCTTTGTTTTTCTTCTCTGATTTGTTTTCTTTTTGTTCTCTTTCTTGTCTTTGTTCTCTCTCTCCTCTCTTTATTCTCTCATTCTCTTCATACTCTCTGTGCTCTCTGTTCTCTCCTCATTCTGTTCTCTCTGTCCTGCTTGTTCTATTATTTGTTTATTTCTCTTTTCTTTTTTCTCTCATATCCTCTTTGCTTTTGTCTCCCACATACATACATATCTTCTTTTTTCTTAAATTTATTTTATTGATTATGCCATTACAGTTGTCCCATTCCCCCCCCTTTATTCCCCTCCACCCCACATCTCCCCCATTCCCCACCCTTTAGTTTTTGTCCATGGCTCATACACATAAGTTCTTTGGCTTCTATATTTCCTATACTATTCTTAACCTCCCCCTGTCTGTGTTCTACCTACCATTTATGCTACTTTTTCTCTGTACTTTTTCCTCCTCTCCCTCCCTCCCACTCCCCTGTTGATATCCCTCCATACCTTATATAAATCCCTTTAACATTTCATATAAAAAGGCTGTGTGATGATGAATTCCTTGAAATTGACCTTATATGAGAAACACTTTATCTGCCCTTCCATTCTAAATGAGAGTTTAGCTGGATAGAGTATTCTTGGATGTAAGTCCTTGCTTTTCATGACTTGGAATACTTCTCTCCCGCCCCTTCTTTCTTGGAAGGTCTCCCTTGAGAAATCAGCTGACAGTCTTATGGGAATTCCTTTGTAGGTAACTGTCTCCTTTTCTCTTGCTGCTTTTAAGATTCTCTCCTTATTTTTAATCTTGGGTAATGTCATTATGATGTGCCTTGGAGTGTTCCTCTTTGGGTCCCGCTTCTTTGGGACTCTGAGTTTCCTGGACTTCCTGGAAGTCTATTTCCTTTGCAAGATTGGGGAAGTTCTCCTTCATTATTTGTTCAAATAAATGTTCCATTTCTAGGTCTTTCTCTTCCCTTTCTGGCATCCCTATGATCTGGATTTTGGGCTGTTTACAGATGTCTCGGAGGTTCCTAAGCCTCTCCTCAGTTTTTTTGAATTCTTGTTTCTTCCTTCTGGTCCACACCGTTGATTTGAGTCCCAGTTTCCTTCTCTTCCCTATTGGTTCCCTGCACATTTCCCCTCATTTCCTTTAGCGTATCCTTCATTTGTTCATTTATTTGCATCCAGCTTTCTTCCAATTTTGTGAGCATCCTGATTACCAGTGTTTTCAACTGTGCATCTCATAGGTTGGCTAGCTCCTCATCCTTCAGTTGTAATTTTTCTGGAGCTCTGTGCTGTTCTTTCATTTGGGTCATTTTTTCCCCCTTGGGGTGCCTGTTCCTTTAAGGGACGGAGCCTTAGGTATTCGCCAATGTGGAGCAACCTACCTCACTGTGCTGTGATGCTTCCTTTGGGGGTGGAGCCTGGGAGGTAGCAATAGCGCTTGCTCCGTTTACCACCGGCTCCCAATCACCCTTGCACCAATAAGCTCTCCTGTGAGGCTGGGAGCCACTCCAGCCACCGCCTCAACCTCCTCAGGTGCTTTCAACAGGTGGTCCAGGGCTTCACCCCCCACCTGCGATGGTGGGTGCGATGGTGGGCTGCGTGGGCTGTTCCGCTCCCCAGTTCCTTCTCCTGGTCTGTCTGTGCATGAAAGATGGACTGCCTGGTCAACCAGTCTCGGCCCGCTGGTTCGCACAGGCTTCTCTGGGTATGCTGGCTGCTGGCTTCGCTGATTGCTCGGGCAGTGTTTTGGCCAGGTGTGCCCTCAGTGAGTCTCTCCAGGCACACTGCCTTCTCACTGCATGCTCTCTCTGCCTGGCTCCACCCCGTTTACTGGTCTGGATGAATGTGTTCTCTCTAACTTCTTGGCTGTCGGACATCCATTCAGTTCGATTCTCTATCCGTTCTGGTTGCTTGTTTTGCTTTTTAACTTGTTGTTTATCCTCTTTGGTTGTGAGTGGTGGCGCAGTGTGTCCACCTACGCCTCCATCTTGGCTGGAAGTCTCCTCTATTTTCTTTCTGTTCTTCGTGTTTTGTTTCTCTGTTCTGTAAGTTCTCCTTCTGTCTGTTGCCCAGATGCATAATGAATGACAGCAGAGAAAAACCTTCAACAGTTTATTCAAAATAGAGAACTAGTGTCTAAAAATGTGTTTTATAACATTTCAAAAAGTCATTTTCATGTGCTGTTGGGAACTGCACTGCCTAGTTTCAGAAACTGTAACCCCGCTATGGCTAAGGCTGAATAAAAGACCTTGGGACCATAAGCTACTAAGGAGACAAAGCTTATCTTCCCGGCAGGGGCACTGCCTCTGCCCCCTCTTACTTCATCCTGCTTGGCCCTGAGCAGATGACTGGTTAGCCAATGACAGGTAAGATTCCTCAAGGGAGGGACAACCTAAGACAGGCATGGTTGAGGAGGGGCCCTCAGGAAGGGACTTGGGGAGCTATCGAAAAAGGGGATGATGGACCCTCACCCCTCGGCTTTGACATAGCTTGAGTCCTCATTCTATCTGTAAAAAGTCTCCTAATCTCTGGGCTGCCTGCATCCTCCACCTGACTTAAGCCTGAAACAATGCCAGAGGCGGGTGTAGCCCTGTACGGAAAAGAGCAGGTTTGCAGGGCAATTGGCTTAAGAAAAGAATGCATAAAATCCTGTGAAACCTGCTTTGCTAATACCCTCGATTTAAATGATAAGGGTCCAAGCATAGAATGAGTTTGTTTCCCCAAAGTTTTATGGCCCTTTAGCTATCTGACCCTGACTCAGAATAAGCCCTCATAGTTCTTTGAATGTTATCTATTGTTTGATCATTACTGCCTGACAACGATTGAGCTTTACGTTTACGCCCTGTATTCCTATGCACATTGAACCCAATAAAAGCCCATTGAGGAACAGGCTCAAAGCTCTTCTCCTTTGAGGGACTGGCCACCTTTCCTCCCCAAGCAGATCATGTCTTGGTAGAATTATTCTCACCCATGGCTGGGGGTTGGGGGGTGAGGCCTCTGTAGGCGCCCCCCCCCCCACAATGCACTCTTTTAGAATAAAGCAAATATCTAATATTTGTAACAATTACACAAATATTAAGAAACATGGAATTTATAAACCGTGATAATCTATTAATATGAACTTACACATTATGCTCTGTCCCAATTACATGACTTTACTGAGGGTCAAGAACTTATGTATTTTTATGTATACCAAGAAATTTGCATATATAAGACATTCTATAAATGTTTATTGACAATAGAACTGGAGGTCCCTTTATTATTTTCACCTTGATTTTGGTCCTTTGCTTGCTATTTGTCTTATGTACTTAGGTAGGTGATTCTTGGCCACTGAGTTTCTTTCAGGAAGCTATTTTGACCCATGTGGACCAGTGCAGATATTTCTGGGGCCTTATCACTTGGCTTATTTTTAGTGCAGAGTCCTGGAAATGGCACTGAGAGGGCTATTTGGAACAAAATGTGTAGAAAGAGAGCTGGGGGAACAACTAGAACACCAGATGATCTCACAACTTGTAGTAGATCTGCTGTGCTGCAAGTAGATTGACTGCTGGGCACTTCGCGCTCTCCTGAGGTCCCTCTAGCCCCGAGCATTGCTGGGTCACACACACTGGCTGCAGCAGCCATGCCAGCTGCATGTTCCACTCGCAGGTCATCCTTGTTGCCAGCTTCTTTCCTACACTGTGCCAGCAGGGAGCCAAAATGATCACTGGATCCTAGACTTCAGATATAGGGACACATGGTCCTTAGTCAGCAGTGCTGACTGTTTTATAGCTTAACAGCCATTCATGATCCTACAACCAAGAACTTTATAACTCTGGAATGCACTCGAGAAGGAAAAGTTACCTAACTTAAAAGATTAAAAGTATTAGAGTTAACTCTTATGCCTAATTCCACATTCAGATGTTGAAAACCAACAGCCCTAAAAAATTTATTCGGTCTGTCTCTAGTTTTTCAGTGCTGTGCCTAGAAGAGAAAGGTGACAGGAAATGGAAATAGGCATCCTAAGATAAAGAGTAATGCAAAGTAAAGGGAGATAAAAAAATTATCAGACTAAGGCTCAGAAATTCAGGAATATATTCTCTTAGATATTTATTATAATCTCCAAAAATTAAGACAAAATAAAGCCAAAGAACAAAAACCACTTTCTATACAGAATCCACATACAGATTTAATACCTAATAGAGCACATACAATTTTTACATAATTAATTTCAAGAAAGAGAATTAAAACTTCACAATGTGAATACACTTTATAGCTTTAAACTAAGACAAGAGCTCCTGTGGACACATGAAGAGTCACAATATTTGTTGTGCAGTAGTTTCCAACTAAACATCACGACCACTATACAAAAGCACTAAGCTGTTGTTACTCAATATTTTCTCAAGAGGAGCTCACCAGTGCAGTCGCTGTGGAGCCCAAAGCGCCTGGTCACAAAGGAAGGTCTTCATCTGCGCACGTCCCAGCACACTTTACGGGAAACGTGAAGCTACAGGAACATCTGGAGTGCACATCTGCCTACTTGGCGTTGGGCAAAGCGATGCCTTGTGGTTTGGTGCGTGGGAAATGTCTACGCTGACTTTTCCAACACGGCTTTAAAGCAATTTGTGTTTTGTGGCCATGCCTTGGGCTGCTTGGCACAGGCAAACATGATGATGCTGCGGCTCGTCTTCCTCATGGGGACAAAGAGAAAGAAATGGGGGTGACCGGATGGCTCTCAGAGGGCCAGTGTGGTGCTGGAGGACACAATGCTCTACAGCTATGGGCTCTGTCGTCTTTCTGTTCATGAGAACATACTGCGACCGCCCCCCTCATCTGCTGGGCACAATCTCCTCATAGTGAATTCTTTCTGGGATCATGTCCGACCTCTTCAATAGAGTCATCCTTGACGCGTGCGGCTCTCGCAGATCCTCTGTTCTCTGAGCCCCTGTGCCCTGCCATGCCTCTGCATTTTGATTGTGCCCAGCGTTCGGGCCCCTCCTTCTTCAGTCATTGAGCTGAGCACTGAGCACATGGTATTCAGTAACTGTGTGCTGACTAACTAAACATTAAAACACTCTTGAATTATTATTCTCATGTTGGCTTCCTGTTTAAATTTTTTTTTTAATTTGGCACAAAGCCATCCCTGAACACCTGACTTCTTCAGTGGGTTTACAAGCTGAGAACAAATTTCAGGCTTTCAGCCCAAACTTGCCCACATGTCCCCAGCAGGAGCCCAAACCTTTTAACACGTTTGGCACATTCTCACATGTCCATTTCAGGCAAGTGAAACGGAGGGAACCGAAGGTTTCATGTGATGTACAGACAACCTGTTGTCGGAAAAACTGCTCTTCCTCACTTTGAGTGAGTTAGTCTTAACTCTTCTAAGGGGATCATGGTGTACTTGCTCAGTAGATGAAAAGGCAAAGCATACTGTCAAGATGAATGCTTTGCCGGAAAAATTGAAATGGTAAATAGGAGTTCAAGGTAGTTGACCTACTTTAAACTTCACATACATAAATGATTACAGTTTTTGGTAACCCAGAAGCCAGGCCCGACTTCTTGGTTTTGCATCTCAGTGAAGCTCTAGGCCACCGAGGGAAGGATGGCCAAGGAGGCTGGAGGGTGAGTGGGCGCCTCCGTGCTACCTGCCCACACGCGGGGGCTCCCACTTCCCTTTCCCTTACATCACTGGTGCGGACAATTGAGAATTGACGTGACTACAACATTAGCTACAGTCTAAAAAGACATAAATATTTTAGGGTTTTCAGGGTTGACAATGTTACATTTGTGAACAAAATACAAGGTCAAGTTACAATCAAGGATACATACAAATACAAAAGTGAAAGTTCCTAGTAGACAGAACATGTGAGCAACATTTCTGAGAATAAAAATGATTTTCTTATGTGCATATATTTTCTTAGGTATGTAAATTAGCCTCTTATGAGAGGCTAAAGGAGAATTCTGAATTAAACAAGAAAATACCTATATAAAATAAACCAACAACCATCCCTTCTTGAAAACAAAATCCACAATTCTAAAGGGCAAAATTGATGTATATTTGCAGGTACTAAATATTTGGTCTCACAGGAAATAAATTACTTTGAAGTAGGCACGGAAGAGTTTCATGTGACACCAACAAGGTATTTACTCTATGAATCGCACCACTAGACAAACACAGCTATAGGCAATAGTTTGAACAAGCCACACGCCAGCCAAAGCACCTCACGCATTCATTATGATTCACTTTCACTAGGTTATATACACTGAGTAGGTCATTAAATATTGCACATATTGGCCCATGAACCCTCAATTCTGAGGTGTTGAAAATAGAAAAATCTATTTTTATAACATATTTCATGCAACATTTAAGACGTTTCAGTTCCACAAACACCATTAAATAGTTGTACACTTGCACAGTCCGATGGCATCACATCACGTCTGACGTCAACAACACAGTAACTGGAGCTACAAAGGACGCACGCGCTGCACACACCCCAGGGAGGACGCGGCGGCCGCGAAGCCCGCCCCCGACGCAGCAGCCCCAGACCTCACCCCTTCACCACGCGTAGGACCGCGAGGCAGATGTGGCCACGCTCCTTCCCTGAAAGGCCCGGTGTCTCCGCGGCTCACATGCCGTCTGTGTCATTAAGAATGGCGTCCATGAATGGAAGCAAACTCTGGCCACCAAAAACAGGAGTGTGGAAATAGTTTCATTAGGAAATAAAGTCACAGCAACTCTCAATTGTCCAAGTGCAAGGAAAGTGTGAACACAGGTGATACACAGGTAAAGCCTCACCTCCTTTCCACAGGTACTGTCTGGTTGAAACTCCACCGGAATTAGTGTTGATAGGAGGTACATGGTGAAACCAAGCATCGCTTCCTGTCCCTGGGCCTGTCGCTCTGCTGTGGAGGGGGGTGCTTTAAAACACTGGCATGATTAAAAAATCAGGAAGTAGAAAAGAGAGCAGCAAGTAGCAAGTCTGATTTGTCCACCAGGTGGGTGGTCTGGTCTGAACACGTGAGGCCTGGCAAAGGTTCTTCTGTCTCGATTCTTTTGAAAAATGTATTTTTACTCTATCCTCTTTTTAATGGGAATTAATCATGATCGCAGACACACAGATCAGTGTGAAGAATCTATCTCACAGAACTTTTTAAACAAATGTGAGTCACAAGTGGCACGAGCCGAGCTCCCCTCTCCCAGCGCTGACCACGCGCCGTCCCGGACATTCCGGTCACACGGAGGCGTGTGTGGGGAGTGTGCCTGCTCTGGGAGAGGCAACGCTGTGTTTCCAAAGGGAAATATTATTTGACTGGAGTACTGAGAATTTCTGCAAAGGTTTTTGAGAAAAACTACATTTATTTATGCAATATCAGTAAGACTTGGTCGATATATGTTAGTTAAATTCCCTGACCTGTCTTGACCCCCTTAGAAGAAACCGAATTTCTGAAATCTGGAGCCCTTTAAGTGTGCTGCAGGGATAAAGGTGCTTCTTTTTTTCTGGTCATAAACTTCATCTTTTGCCCAATTCAGTTCATATTCATTCCAGAACATAAAAGAGGTTTTTGTCTATAACTGACTTTGGTCAAAATTCACCTAAAATATAAAAGACTCTAGGAAGCTGATCCTAATTGTTCAGCTCATTAACAAGTCTTCCCCCCTTTGCTGGCAAACTGTCAAGTACAGACAGACGGACACACATAGGCAGAGCTGTGGAGGCTCCCTCTTGGTAGGCAACACGGTCTGGCTGCCCCTGTGGCCCTGACCTTGCACACTGAGGACACACACAGGGAACAAAGAGCCCCAGCACCAGCCACACACACTCTCCTGCAGAGAGAGACAGGCCACCTCCCAATGTGTCACAGCCAAAGCAGCTGACTGAGCAGCATGATACTCTGTGAAGGTCGTTAACAGAGGCTTGTTGGTCTAGGAAGGTTTCAGTCTTCACTGTAAATCACGAGTTCTCTGGTTTTCACACGCAGCAACTACCTCTGGCCTGAGAGGGCAGGGCAGAGTCTGGAAACAGTTTCAAATAGTCCCACAGATGCCATGGTGGGCTGGCCAGTGGGCGGTGCTCAGACACACGTGGGACGGTGTGTCCGCAGGAGCCACGGTTCGCTGGCCAGGATGCTGCAATGCCAATGCTGCTTCGTGGCCATGCAGCCACAGTGGGCCGTGCTACACCGTGTACCGGAAAGTCTGTTCTCAGCACAGGTACAGGTACAACTGGAACTTGAACTGGTTCCTGAAACAGAACAACTGCGCCAAACACGAGAGCTACGATCCATCTGGACAAGAGTTAGGTTGCTGAGATCTGTTTGTTGAGTATGCTGCTGTCTTGCACAACCTGGGCAGTAATTTTATAGAACTGGTGCTGCGCACTTACGGCTGGAGGGCTCACCTTTCTGCTGCGACTGAAGCGTGGCCACCCTTTCCCGGCCAAACGCAAAGTTTAGCTCTTGGTTTCCCGGCAGCGAGGGGACGTGAGCTGAAGGGAAGCTAAGCAGGAACTTAGGACCTTTAGAAGCTCCTCAAGGCCACAGAAGCTTTTTGGTGGTGGCAGCAGCAATGAAGTAACTCACTGTCCCACAGCAATTCTGCTCAGGAGCCCTGGGTGTGATGCCAGCTGGCGAAAGCGCCCTTTCAGGATGTAAGAAGCCATGCGCCTCCTAGTACATCCCTTCATGTCCGAAAGGCTAAAATGCAGATCCACTCCGCGGACGACTATTTGAAAAAATCACTTCCAGTCCAATTTTTCAGTTACATTAGAAACGAAAGAAATGTAGCAAAACCAAAGTTCTTGGAAGTATTTACTCAAAACAATCAAGGTTTATTCCTAAAAGTAATTGGGGGGCCAGTGAGGTGATGGAGGGCAAGACAAAGAAACTCACTTGGAACACTCACTGAATCGCATCAGAGACAAAAGATGAATGTCTAATATTTACAAATTAACAAGCAGATATTTTTCAGATGTCTTGAGCTTTTGGACACACATTTAGTTAGGCCATTAGTACAAATGAGCTGTGGGCGCGTGGAGAGAACACAGGTGTGTGCCCACACTTGGGGTGCATGTGGGTGTTTCCACATTGCCCAAAAGCCAGAAAACCCTTGGAACTACTGTGCTATAATTTATAACTAATATAACTTGATGCCAATAAACAGAAGCTCACTTGGTTAACCCTGGGCTGGTTCCTCTTTTGCCAAATTGGATTTTAACCAGGATCTCTTGATGACATTGGGAACAGAGGAGATTCTCTCTCCCCACATGCTTTGCAGAAAGAATCCGGCTCTGTGGCATCCTTTCTGGAAACGTATCACCAAGGACATTCACACCAGGGTAGGCATTTTGAAACAGACAACCAGTTAGGAAGGCTGGTTTCCATTGAGGTTTGGGAAGTGGGGTTTACCAAATGTTCCTTGGGGAGGATCTCAAGGAGTTCGTTGTCTAGTCACCCTCCCCGGCCTGGCAGGTTCAGTGCGGGTCATGGGCACTTGCCTTCGCTCCTCTGGTCCCAGGCTGGCTCGGTCAAGAGCTGTCGGTTCATCAGGGAAAGGGTTCCGAGAGGGGGAAGCTCCACCCTAGCCTCCACTTTCCTGCCCTTTCTGGTTTTGTTTTCCACTGCACAGCGCTGCCCGTCCTCCTTGACCACGGGCTATGAGTGGCAGGGTCTTCCCGGACTCCCTGCAGCGAGCTGAAGTGTGAGTGCAGCTGAATCAGCACCCAGGCCGCGGTCCGGCCCAGGGCTTAGAGATGTCACGGTGCCACGAACATGCTCGGATGCCTGCCCTCTCTCCTTCCTTCATGTCTAATCTCTGTGACTTTTGAAGCTGGTTGCCCATTAAAATCTAATACGGCATTAATGTTTCCTTGTCTTCACTAAGCTAAGGCCTGCCTTGGGGGTTGCTGAAGTAAAAATTTATTACCAATTAGTGTATACCTTAGGCTAAAAGCGGGAGAAAGCACAGGCCATGCTCAGAACATCTGAAAGGATCTTTCCTGTTTTCATCAGATGATTCACTAACAGAGCACGTGACCCACTTCCCTGACTTGCAGGCGACTGCCCCCTACCCCCGAAATCTCCTTCCACACATGCATGTTTCCCTGCCACATCTTTGCTTAATAAACTCACACCAATACTTACTTTCATGGGAAGAGTCTATTTTTGAAAAGCTGAGAAACATCTTTAAGACGAGCACCAAAAAGGGGGTAAGCCCACCTGACATGATGGTCCTCCTAATCTGCCAGCTGCCTTTCCACGGCCCCGCTGTCCCCAACGCTGGGCGGTGGAAGCCATCCCGTTTCCTCCAGTGCCATCAGGGGGCCAGAGGGAGTCCTCCTGCCTCTCACCTGGGGGCTGTGGGGAGTCTGGGCAAGGGCCCGGGTGTTGGCATGGCTCCGTTTCCTCCTCTGCCCACGCTGTCTGTGGCGTCCTGCGAGGTGGCACTGCCTTGGCTCCAGAGTCTCTCTGAGTTACTGAAGTGCATTTCAAAACTTGCACACGGGGACCTGAGTTAGAGCTGGGGATGGCTGGGCTGGAAAACATTCCTGAGGAAATGGTCTTCTTCACAACCCGGGAGCCATTGAGAGACTGTTCAAACAGCTTCCATTTAGGGAGAAGCTGGGCCAGGTGCAGGCCGGCCTGTGAGCCGCGGGCGAAGGGCTCAGACGAGCTCCTGTTCCACCTCCAGCCGGAGGCTGGTGACCTTCTGGAAGGTCACTGTGCTGGGGCGTGTTGTGGGGGCTAGTGCATGTTATCGAGGGACCAGGGTGCATGATGGGGTGCTAGTGTGAGTTATGGGGGGCTAGTGCATGTTACGGGGGGCTAGTGAGAGTTATGGGGGCTGGTGCACACTATGGGCGGCTAGCTGGCAAAGCGATGGGCGGACCGCGCGGGTGGGTGTCCCACAGCCGCGCGTGCCCTTGTTGGTCTGAACGCCTGCTGCACACCCTTCAGCGGTCGGAGGCCTCAGACGGGCGAGGGTTGGTCCTCCGCGGAAGCAGCAGCCCTCAGGGAGTCCTTCTTCAAACATCTCAACGAAGATTATCGTTTACACCTAGTTCCAGTCAGGCAGGTAGAGTCTCTTAGGAAACGTGAAAGAACCTTAAACACAGTATTTCAGCCTTTTTGTAGTCAATGACCTCCCAGGTGCTGCCGACACTGAGAAACAGACGCATTTCCTATACAGTCCACTGGCCAGAAAACTGGTCATTGACTCAGAAAATATGAGTAATATGTCTACTTGCTTTTCAATTCGGAGCAGAGCACATTAGGTCCCCTGAGGTCCCCCGTTTCCCCTCCCGACCCGAGCGGGTCCTCTGTCGTCACCCGGCCAGTGACCAGCGTCGGCCCAGCTCTCAGCACCGAAGTCAGAGGCTGGATTCATCACATCTGAGGCCCAGCAGCAGCTCGATCTGGGAGGAAATCTGAGACATAAAGACCCTAGAAGACAAGTAACAAACCACATGCAAGGACCGGGTGTTCGTGGATGGAGAGTCTAGGAATCGGAGATCACGCGCCCGCCACCTGTCGGCGCCGGGGTCTCCCGGGCACTCAGCGCACGTCCCAGCCGCCGACCTCGGCCGCTCCCGCGGCGGCCTCGGCCGCTGGGCGGCGCCCCCGGGGCTGCCGGCCGGGCGTCAGCAGCCGCAGGCGGGCGGCGGCGGCGGCGGGCTCTCCTGGAGCCGCGCGCTCGGCCTGGCGGCGGCCGGGTCGGCCTCCAGACTCTCCGACATCTTGTCGCAGATGATGTCCACCAGGCGCTCGAAGGTCTGCTGGACGTTGACGTTGTCCTTGGCGCTCGCTTCGAAGAACTCGAACCCTGGAAGAGACACAGGGACGCCGCCGGTCAGCTCGCGCTTCTGCCGGCGCGGGAGGGCCCGGGCCCGGGCGGAGGCAGGCCGCGGGGTCCGGTCCGCACCGCGCGGACTCGGGCTGCCCGCGCGCCGCCCTCCGTCGGGGCGTCTGCGCTCAGCGGCCGGGCGGACCGGACGCCCCAAGGCCGGAGCTCGCGGCGCCGCTGCGCATCCTCGGCCCTGAACTCGCCTGCCCGCCTTCCCCGCCCCGGCCGCCACGCCTTCTCTCGGGATCTTTTCTGGAACTGGTGTTATCTGGCACCTTTTTCTTTCCTCATTTTGAAATCTACCAAAGTGATTAATTTTCTTTCTTTGTTTTCTTCGTTAACCTGAAGCTCAGGTTTCCTGTGCAGATTCTGCCGCGCAGGGATCCGAGGCTGCCAAGGGGACCCCCTCTCACTCCGCGTCGCCCCTGAAGGGCCGGCGCGTGGCCTCGGCGGCCTCCAGGGGGCGCTGCGCGTGCTCGGCGTCACCCTCCCGGAGACGTGCTGAGCGGCCCTAGCCCGACAGCCTTCCAGGGCTTTGTGCGGCCTTGTGTGCGGGGGCTGGTTCCTCCACACCTTGTCACCCATCAGCAGCAGTGTTCTTGCCGACAGCTGGGGAAGGGCACTTGGGTAAATGTCGGCTGCACTGCCACAACTGCAAGAAGCTATTGAAACGATGCAGTGACAGTTTCACAGCTGCGCTGATGCGTCTCCCGCCCGGGCAGAGGCAGCGCGCTCACTCTCCCTGCATTGTTTGCACTCTGCGGCTGCAGTGTTTGCACTCCCGGTCTGGGGCTGGGCTAGCCAGGCCGTTGCCATGACAACCTCCCCAGTACACCAGCCAGGGTCGGCTCTGGTCCTTTCAGGGGACATAGATTTAGGACGAATTGGGCTGAACACAGAAATACTTTCCTGACCCATTCTGAATTCTACACCCTATAGATCCCCTGGGTACACCTGGCCCTACCTCAGAGCAGCCACAAGCCTCTGGAAAGGTTAAACCCTGTGACTTCATCCCAGCTCCTGGGGCCAAAGGAAATAGACTGACGCTTTGCATCCATGTCAACCCAGAAATACGTATTCTCTTACATGGCATTCAACGGTAGACAACAAAAAGGAATTCTCTTGAGTTGCATTCTCTGATTCAGTGATGCTACAGTATACTTAGTTAGATGGCTTATCTTCGCTTGACTCTCACTGGCTACTATGTATTCTGTCATTAAAACCTAAGTAATAACTGCAGGGTTTGAGCTGAAGGCCCATGAACAGAGCCAGGGCCTATGAAATCATGGTGGATGTTTCAAATCCTCTATGGCTTGTATTTGTCTTTCATTTTTCCCAGGGTGGTGCTTACAGGACTCTCCTATACTCCGTGTTTCTTCACAGAAAAGGCATCCGACATTAACAGAATTCTTTTTTCTGGTGTTTGTACAGCCTATGGGGCTAGATCATTCACTGTTCAGATTGGGGAGGGCAAGCATGGATCTCAGAAATACCCTTATTGCTATGATGTCAGAACCATTTGCATTCTTGTGGGGTTTTTTCAGGGCTAATGAGAGCGTGCTTTATGTTACAAGATGCCAAGACCCCACTCAAGAGGTCAAAATCCCTGGCTGACACCTTGGAGAAAAAAATCTCACAATTTGGCACAAAGGTTTCAGCTACAGGTTCCACTCTCTCAGCCCCTCTGCTAGCCCCTCCTTTACTGGTTGGCTTGGGTGGGGAGGCACTGAGCTGGGAGGACGACTTGGGAACCCACACAAGCCATTGTGTAGCGTGCCCCCTTTGACCTGGGAAGCCCCTGATTTGAGGTCAATAAGGTGATCCTCAATCCCAGCGGCCGGTGCTACAGTGTCTCCATCTTATTTCACCTGGAACCCAGGAGGATGTGGCTGCTGGGGGTCTCCCCAGGAACAGAACCCCTATTACTACAGCTCTCTGTTTACCCACCACGGCTAGAGGTACTGTGATACTGTGAGAGGGATGGGTTGCCAGTTGGAAGCTGTGGGATGTAGGCACTCTAGTGGCACTTACTAGCTTTGAGACCACGGGCAGCCCAAAACTGTATTCTCATGTCCCTCACTGATGATATGTTTTACTTGGCTCCTGGGGCTGTCACGAGGCTCCAATGAGAAAGTGCATGTAGAAGTGCCAAGCAGATCAGAACATGCCATGGTAATAACAGCAATGACAATGATTCGCACTTGAGTGGATACTATGTAACAGGTGCTATTCAGAATACTTTATACGTCTAACCTGTTTTACCCACGAAGTAGCTGCCAGTATTTTCTCCACTCTACTGACCGGGAAATGGGGGCACAGACTGGCGGAGCATTTCGCTCAAGTATTTACTTACTCAGCCGGTCCTGGTGATGCCGGTGTCTGAACTGTTGACCTGGGCACTCTCCCAGCTCTGCAGACATCTGAGTGTGCTGCCCTCTGGTCCCAGCAGAACCAGAAGTTTGATGTTGATCAATAATCATAATATATACTATAAACTTTCAACAATTTAAATAATTACAAAGTAATTAACTAGATTTAACATTGTCAGTGAACAAATGAAACATTGTTTCTCAATGATTCCAAAGGCGCCCTGGTGGCTTGTGCAGCTTAAGGTTCATCCAGGGGGCCACCGGGATGCTGGACCTCCACGGACTGATATACACACAGCTGACCGTTGACGTCGCAAGCGTTAGGGACACTGACTGCCCGCCCCCACCCCCGCACTCGAAAACCCGTTATGGTTTGACCCCCCCAAAGTCACTGCTGTTGTTCCTAAGTAACCACAGGGACTGGCTGCAGGAATGCCTGCAGTTACCAAAAAACAAGGACGCTCAAGTCCCTCCCACGAAACGGCGCACAGAACAGTGCCCACGCTGGGCCCTCTGGCGCAGGTGCTCAGCTGGGATCGAGATGACTGCATTCGGCCCAGGGCTGGTGAAACCCTGGATGGAAACCCCGGGGAAGGGAGGGCTGACTGTGTAACACATTGACAGCCCCCGTGCATACATAAACGGGCTGACACAGTTCAAACCCAGGTTGTTCAGGGTTGACTGCAAAAGGTTCTGGAAAGTAGGCTTCTTCTCATTGGCCAGATGCTCTGTTTGTCATAAAATGAGACATCCGGGATGAAAAACTGCATCATTATTATTTTATCATGTCGTTGCTTGGATTCAGGGCAAGTGTGAGTTCCCTGTGCAATAACCGACCCTCCACCCAAATGAAATCTGCATCTTCACTCAGCCACCCCACACCTGTGTGAGCCCATGGCTGTTTAAGGCCTATGGACTGAGTTAGAACCACAAGTCCAAATGCTTCAGCCCTCCTTCCTCTGAGTCAGCACTGGGCTTTCTAGCTGTTACTTCCCAGCATCTCAGTGTGTTCACTTCACCCCAGCAGACGACCTTGTTCTTAGAAATCCTAGCCTCCCATCCACACACCCAAACACCAGCAGAAAGCCAGCACTTTAGTCAGTGATGCACCAATACCAGTGTGAGACATCAAGAATCTCAAAGGCAAACATTACACCACCCAAGAAAACTAATAAACCTCTAATCACTGACCCTGAAGAAATGGAGATCTATGAACTCAAAAGAATTCAGAATAGTTCTCATACAGAAGTTTAGTAAACTATAGGAACACACAAACAACTGAACAAAATTAGAATAACAGTGCAAGAACAAAAGGAAATGTTCAACAAAGAAATATAAACCCTCAACCCCCCTACCCCCGAAATCCTAGAGCTGAAATATATGACTTAACCAAAGAATTCAAAAGAGAGCTTCAAAAGCAAATTCAACCATGCAAAAAAAAAAAAAAAAAAAAAAAAAAAAAAAAAAAAAAAAAAAAAAAAAAAAAAAAAAAAAAAAAAAAAAAAAAAAAAAAAAAAAAAAAAAAGGGTGATCAAGAAGACAGGACATTTGAAATTATCCAATCAGAGGAGTCAAAGGAAAAAACAATGAAAAAAAGTGAAGAAAATGAGACTAATGAGACCTATGAGACTAATAGGACACAATCAAAAGAATAAGGGCTGTACTATGGGAATTCCAGAAGGAGAGGAGAAAGAGATAAAAACAGAATGTATATTTAAAGCAATAATGCCTAAGAATTTACCAGACTTAAGGAGAAAAATGGACATGCAGATCCACAAGGCCCAGGGAACCCCAAACAGGTTGAAACAAAATAGGGCTACGCTGAGATACATTACAGTTAAATTGTCAAATGTTGAGAAGAATTCTGAAAGCAGCAAGAAAAAAGAGAGAAGTTACATAGAAGGGAATACCCCATAAAGTTATCCAGGCCAAAGAACAATGGGATGATATATTCAAAATATTGAAAGAAAAAAATCTGTCAACCAAGAATTCTATACCCAGCAAAAGTGTCCAGAAGTGAAGACTACTTTCCTGAACAAACAAAAGCTGTAGGCCTGTCTTAGAAGAAATGCTAAAAGAAGCCTTTGTTTGGAACTAAAGCAATACAAGTTGATATTATAAAAACATAAGAAGGAAGTGTAAAACTCACTGGTAATTGTAAATATATAGTCAAAGTTAGATTCTGTAATATGGTGATGGTGGTGCATAATTCACTTACAACTGCAGTTTAAAAGATAACAGGCAAACATAGTGAAAAGAACCATAACTACAATAACCTGGTATTATCTATATAATATAAAAATATGTAAACTGTAACATCA
Source organism: Micronycteris hirsuta (assembly GCA_004026765.1). NCBI lineage: Eukaryota > Metazoa > Chordata > Mammalia > Chiroptera > Phyllostomidae > Micronycteris > Micronycteris hirsuta. The sequence continues at coordinate 17,642 of PVJI01019273.1, forward strand.
ATAACCTAAATTGTGAAAGAGAATGGAAGTGAAAGTGTTAGGTTTAGACATGCTATTGAAGTAACACTGTTATTACTTTAAAGTATGGTTTTAGAGTTTTAGGATACTTATCATGACAACCAATATTAAAAAATACTGTAATATTGACAACCAATATTAAAAAATACTGTAATAATTACACAGAAGAACATGATAAAGAACTCAAAGTATATTGATACCAACAAGGATCAACAGAACAGCCAGAAAACAACAAAATGGCAACTGTGAGTCCTTACCTATCATATCAATAATTGTGGTTTGCAGAAAGATGACCAACCGAGCCACACTAGCCAGGGCAATACTTACCTTAAATAGATTGAATCTCCAAACAAAAGATGCCACTATGTGGCTGAATGGACACAAAAATAAAACCCAAGTGATATTGCTTACAAATGACTCACTTGGGCCTTAAAGACACGTATAAGAATGAAGGGCAGTAAAAGGTATTTCAAGAAAATATTAACATCGAAAAAAAAGCAAGGGTTGCTATGAACTAAAACAGACTATAAACTAAAGAATGGTGAAAAAACAGAAAAAGATCATTATGTAATGATAAAGGGCTCAGTCAACCGAGAGGAGGTGACCATTGTGAACAGTGATGTTCCCTGCACTGGGGCATCCAAACACATAAAGCAAAACCCAGCACAGCTGAAAGGAGAAATAAACAGTCATATCACAATATTTGGGACTTCAATATCCCAGTTTCAGTAGTGGGTAGGCTGTCTAGACAGAAATTCAAATAAGCAGATGAAAACCACACTGCAGACCACTGGCCCCCAGCGGACACATGGAGAGCATTATGGCGGAGGGCTGGGAGCAGGATGTGTGTCCCTTCCAGGCACACATGGGACATTTTCCAGGACAGACTGACCACAGGTTAGGTCACAAACATTCAAGAAGTTTGAAGCGACACCAAATAACTGCCTTGACCTAAATGGTGAGATACTAGAGATCAATAACAAGAGAAAAACTGGATTTCATAAGAACATGAGAGTTGTGTGACACTGCTCAGCAACAAATGGATCAAAGTCGGACTTGAAGGGGAATTGCAGACAAGGATTTTGAGACAAGCAAAAATGGAAACAAAATATACCAAAACGTGTGGGATACAAGCAAAAGCAGGTCTAAGGTGGGAATTCACAGCAATGACCACCTGCACTGAGAAATAAGAAAGATCCAAAAAACTTGATTCTATATCTTAAAGAACTACCAAAAAAAAAACCATACACACACACACACACACAAAAACTGAGCCCAACGTTAGCAGAACAAAAGAAAATAAATATTAGAGCAAAATAAATGAAACAGAGAACAGGAAAACAATAGAAAGATTTATAAAACTAATAGTTTTATAACTATTTCTTGAAAATATAAATAAAATTGACAAATGTAGCTAGACTAACCAAGGAAAAAAGAGAAGACCCAAATCAACAAAATTATAAATGAAAAAAGGAGACATTACAACTGATATCATTACAACTGAGTTACAAAAAAATCATCAAAGGATAGAATCAACAACTATAAGCCAATACACTAGACAACCTAGAAAAAAAATGAAAAAAATCTTAGAAACATACAACCTACAAAGACTGCATTAGGAGGACATAGAAAATATGAACAGACCAATTATTAGTAAGAAGATTAAATCAGTAATTAAAAATCTCCCAAAAAAGAAACTTCCGACCAAGATGGAGGCGTGGCTAGACACACTGTGCCTCCTCGCACAACCAAAAGAGGAAAAACAACAATTTAAAAAATAAAAACAGCCAGATCTGACAGAAAACTGAACTGAGTGGAAGTCTGACAACCAAGGAGTTAAAGAAGACATGTTCATCCAGACCGGGAAGCGGGGAGGAGCCGGGTGGAGAGCATTTGGCAAGATGCGGTTTATGGAGCAGTACCAGCAATGCTCCAGCTGCCTGGAGAGGCCTGTGGCGGGCGCACCGGGCCAAAACGCGGCAGGAGCACTAGGTGAAACTGGGGCTAAGACTGGTGGACTGGGTGGTCCCTCAGTCTCGCGCAGATAAACCAGGAGGAAAAGCTGGGGAGCAGAACAGACCTCGCACCAGGCCCACCAACGTAGGGAAATAAAGCCTCAAACCACCAATTGAAAACACCTGTGGGGCTTGAGGTGGCAGAGGGAGGAACTCCCGGCCTCACAGGAGAGTTCGTTGGGGAGACCCACAGGGACTTGGAACTGTGCAGGCCTGCCTACTCACCCCGGAGCCAGCAAAGAAGGGCCCAACTTGCTTGTGGGTAGCTGGGGAAGTGCGGAGAACAGAGCCAGCACTATTTTTCTCTCAGGCCCCGCCCCCACAGACAGCGTCACAACACAACGAGGTGGGTTACCCCACCTAAGGCTCTGCCCCTTAAAGTAACAGGCACACCGAGAAAAAAAAAGGCCCAAATGAAAGAATACAGCAAAGCTCCAGAAAAAATACAACTAAGTGACGAAGAGATAGCCAACCTATCAGATGCACAGTTCAAAGCACTGGTAATCAGGATGCTCACAGGATTCGAAGAAAAATTGTCGCAATTACTTGAACAAATGAGAAGGGATGAGAAGGAAACTGGGACTCAAATCAATGGAGTGGACCAGCAGAAAGAAAAAAACACCCAACCAGAAAAGAATGAAGAAACAAGAAGTCAAAAAACTGAGGAGAGGCTTAGGAACCTCCAGGACATCTTCAAACATCCCAACATCTGAGTCATAGGAGTGCCAGAAGGAGAAGAGGAAGAGCAAGGGATTGAAAACTTATTAAAAAAAAATTAATAAAACAATGAAAAAAAAAAGAAAAAGAAAACTTATTTGAACAAATAATGAAGGAGAACTTCCCCAAGCTGGTGAAGAAAATAGATTTTCAGGAAGTCCAGGAAGCACAGAGAGTCCCAAAGAAGTTGGACCCAAAGAGGAACACACCAAGACACATCATAATGACATTACCCAAGATTAAAAATAAGGAGAGAATCTTAGAAGCAGCAAGAGAAAAGGGGACAGTTACCTACAAAGGAATTCCCATAAGACTGTCAGCTGATTTCTCCAAAGAGACTTTGCAGGCAAGATGGGGTTGGAGAGAAGTATTCCAAGTCATGAAAGGCAAGGACCTACATCCAAGAATACTCTATCCAGCAAAGCTATCATTTAGAATGGAAGGGCAGATAAAGTGCTTCTCAGATAAGGTCAAGTTCAAGGAGTTCATCATCACCCAGCCTTTATTATATGAAATGTTAAAGGGATTTCTATAAGGCATGGAGGGTTATCAACAGGGGAATGGGAGGGGGAGAGAGGGGGAAAAGGGGCAGAGAATAAGTAGCATAAATGGTGGTAGAAAACAGACAGGGGGAGGTTAAGAATAGTATAGGAAGTGTAGAAGCCAAAGAACTTATGTGCATGACCTATGGACAAAAACTAAAGGGCGGGGAATGGGGGAGGTGGGGGTGGAAGAGAAGAAAGAGGGGAAAATGGGACAAGTGTAATAGCATAATCAATAAAATATATTTTTTAAAAAATCTCCCAAAGAAGAATAGCCCAGAACCAGATGGCTTTACCGGTAGATTTTACCAAACATTCAAAGAATAATTAACACCAATCTTCCTCAGACTCTTCCAAAAAATTGAAGAGGAGGAGATACTTCTAAAATTATTTTATAAGAGGACAGATCACACTTTCTGTTTTCAAGTGCTGCATTGAAGCATTACTCTGATGACAGAGCCAGAAAAGAATACAGAAAGAAAACTACCCAATGATAGAGGTACAACAATTCTCAATAAAACACTAGCAACCCAAATACAGCAGCACATTACGAGGATCACTCACCACGATCCAGTGGGGTTTACCCCGGGATGCTAAGATGGTTCAACATACACAATCAACTTACGTGATATGTCACATTAATAGAATGAAAGAAAAGTTGTGCCACCATCTCAATAGATGCAGAAAAGGCACTGGGAAAAATTCAACATTGATTCCTGTAACAATTCATAATAAATCGGGAGTAGAAGGGAAATTCCTCAACATAACCAAAAGGGAAAGGTCGAAACCTTTTCCTCTGAGATCAGAAACAAGACAAGGGTTCCGGTTCCCCTCACTCCTCTAAAGCACGTGCCTGCACATCCTAGCGACCAGGCAGCAACAGATGTGAACGGCTTCCAAACCAGAAAGGAAGAAGAAAAATCCCCTCTCCTTGTAGATGACATTTTGTATAGAGAAAATCCTAGAGACCCAACCAAACAAACCCATGACATCTAATCAACAAATTCAGTGAAGATGCAGGGTATAAAATTAACATACAAAATTCAGTAGCTTCTCTATACACTACAACAAATTACCTGAAAAATGGGTAAAAATGATCCATGTACAATGGGATCAAAATCAATAAAATACTTATGAATAAAACTAAGCAAGGAGGTGAAAGATCTTTATTGTGAAAACTCCACGACACTGATAAAGAAACTGCAGGAGCTTGTCACAGGTGGGCAGAGGCCCGGGAGGCCAGGCGAGGGCCTGGGGCCGGGACAGGGATCGGGATGGGCACACCCAAGGGCGGGTGCGGAGAGGACAGTGGTGGGCCCAGGGTGGAAACCTGAAACGTCAGTGGGGTGGGGGGTGCGGCGTGACCCCTCAGCAAACAAGCCAGGAGGAGCAGGGGAGGTGGAGGAGGGCATCGAGGCGCAGCGTTCAGCAGGAGGGCCCGCAGGACAGAGCAGGAGGAACGAAAGGACCAGGACTGGGAAGGCCAGAAGCACACATTGTCTATGTTGCATCCATGGTTTCAGTTACCTGGGGTCGACTGGGACAGAAAATAGTAAGTGAAACATTCCAGAACTGAACAATTCATAATTGCTCATTGTTCTTAGTAGAGTGATGAAATCTCGCACCGTCTTGCTCTGTCCCAACGAGACGTGACTCATCCCCTTGTCTGCGTCTCCCTGCTGCACGCGCTCCGTGCTGTGGATGCTCCCTCTGTTTGTCCCTGTGAAGCTTCTCAGTTATCAGATCTGTTCTCCAGGGATCACAGTGCTTGTGTTCGAGTGGCTGTTATTTTACTTCCTCCTCACGGCCCTGGAGCGCAAGGGCGCTGCTGCTGGTGATTCGGGTGCACCAGAGAGAAGCTGCTCTGTGCTTCCTTTCCAACATAAAAGTTCTCAACTTCATAAGGAAAGAAAAAAACCGCATGCTGAGGTTGCTAAGATCTACAGCGAGAGCGAATCTCTCTGAAATCGTGAGGAAGGAGAAAGAAATCAGTGCTCACTTTGCTGTCACAACGCAAACTGAAGAGGTTATAGCCACAGTGTGTGGTAAGTGCTGGGTTAAGATGGAAAAGGCATCGACTTGTGGGGGAAGGTTGGTTCTCGGCCGGTGGCATCACGTTGTGCTAGAAAGCACGAGCCTATACGAGGGGTTTAGCAAGGGGTCCCCGACACCAAGCCATTTACTGCAGTTACCTGGATTCAGGATGAGCTTTGGCAGTTTACCATCTCGTATCACCACGAGAAGAGCAGTGAGTCCAGGACAACAAGACAGTTTCAGGGGGAGAGAGAGGCCACATTCTCCTAACTTCCGTCACCGTGTGCTATTACAATTGCTCCGTGATTATCAGTTACTGGAGTTAACCTCTCACTGTGCCCAGTTCATAAGCTGCACTTCACCACAGGTGAGTGTGTGCAGGAGAAACACGCAGACAGGGCTTGGTGCTGTATGCTCTTTCAGGCACCCACTGGGGGTCTGGGAACGTGTCCCCTTGGGTAGGGGGCGATGCGGAGCCTGTCTCTGGCACTTAACCTTTGTCCCCCGAGGGCAGTGTTACCTGCCCTTGTGTTCACAGTACCTAGTGTGCTGAAAACACTGAGCAAACGTTTGCTGAATTACATTGGACTTGCCAGGGGCTCCATCCGAGGATTTTAAGGAGCGTGGTCTCAACTTGGTTGCGTCAAGCACCCTCAACCAGGAAGAGCAAATGCCCCATGAGGATAAGTATTCACAGTGGAGAATTCATCGTAACCAAATGGGTGACATGGCAGTTCTGAGCCACCTGCCAATATGGTGAAGACATTAAAAAACTTGAGCTGACTTCCCTGTGTGGGGGACAGTATTCGAACACCAGCGTTTTACCAGCCATCTTTAAAAATACAGCAGAGACCTTCAAAACCTTTGCTGTGGACTGTGAGTGCCTTTTCCCTGCAAGTGATCTCCCATGAGCACTTGCAGAGGCGCGTGTCACATGTCATCATGAGGAGAACAAACCTCATTAAAGGAGGTAAATGACCCTCTAAGAATGCGCAAGTGCCGGTTGCCAAGACAACCGCTGGCTTTTATTGGATAGAGAGCAAAAAAAAATCAATTAGAAACCATTGGAAAAACTTGCACGGAAACACAAAACATTTCTGCGTCTCCAACCCCAAACCTTCCCTACATCTTTGCACTGCGAGAAGGTCCTGGGTTTGTGCAGGGTGCAGGGAGTGGGGGGAGTGGGAAGCGGTGGTGGGGGGCGGTGTAAGGAAAGCCTCGCTCCTGGGCCTCCCAGCTTTCTTCAGTAACCCAGTCTTCCAATGCCAATGTGGTTTGTTGGAGTAGTAAAAAAATTAGCCCATTTTCTGGCTCTTTTGTACTGATATCATTAAACAATTCTGGGCCCAGATGTAAAAGTTCTTTGAACCAAACAATCTTCAGGTTTCTAAGAAGAGACAATTACATCTATGTAAAAATTTCTTCCCTAATGTGGCACAGCCCTAACTAGTCAAAAACGAAAACAAAAAACCACAGGGATGGCAGAGACAGTCTCCAGATGCTGCCCTGACCACCCTCCCCAAGGTCTCTCTTCTCTCTTTTTGGGGGATTCACTATCCCCCATCCCTAACTGCCTCAGGTGCTGAGAAGACTAAGGAAAGAAGGCCAAACTTTTCAGAAACAGTTGGAAAACCCTGCTAACGGGGAGGCCCTGTGAACAAGATGGCAAAGGCTCCAGAGCAGCCAGAGAGCGCCGGAAACAGGTGTGTGAGCACAGGCAGTTGGAAGAGTGCATGGTGGCAGGGTGCGGGCCTTCGGTTGAAGGAGTTTCGTCTTGTAAGGAAGTGCGCAAGCTCTCAGAGTGGACTGTGCAAGTTCATGTACAAAACCATCAAGTGGTAGCGTGACCCATTGAGGGAGTCAAATCCTTTCATACAGTGTTTTCAAATGATAGCCTGAGGCCCCTTACTGGGTCCTAAGGATCCATTTAGTGGGTTGAGACAGGAAGGAGGAGGAGGAGAAGGTGGGGAGGGGGAAGAGGCAGAGGAGAAGAAGAAAGAAGACAGAAAATATCATAATGAATCTCAACTAGTAAGAATAAGTGTATTTTGTAAAACTTTTGTTTCACTCTGTCCTCCTCACTCTGCACGTAGGTACTAAGTTGCTAGATTGAATGCATTTCTTATTGTAGATCCTGGTCAATAGGTTGGAAAGCCAGATCTTCCCTGATAAGAATCGTCTATATTTTCTGTGTTCTACAGCAGAAAAAGGAGGAGGAAAAGAAGTGGAGGAGGAGAGGGCTTATTCCAGCTCCTCTGCTCCAAGGCTGGAACGCCCCCCAAATCCACCATCTACAAAAGCTGGGCTCCAGCTTTTCTGCTCACTGTCCCCTCGTGTCCTTGCCCTGTTGTGCCTGGATTTGTGACACTTCCTCTGTTCTTTGTTCTCTCTGTACACATTCTGCTCTCCGTAGGGACTATGAAGCCTCATCTTGCCACTCAGCGAACACCATCTCTATTTCCTTGCCTCTCTCACCTCTTGCCAGCTGTTCTGCTCCTTTCGCATGCTTCTCTCGGGCCAGCCGCCTGCAGCTCTTCATCTGCCTCAGGCCCCTCTCCCCTCCCACACCTTCTCCTGGCACCTCTCTTGCTGGCTCTGCTTCCCTCCCCTGGGTCTCCCCTCTTGTCATCCACCTTCTAGGTCAATGTCTCCCATTATTCAGTCTCTGTTGTCTTATTATTTCTGCTTTATCTCTAGTCAGCCCAACTGAGTGAAAGCAAGTTGAGCCTGGGGACAGTGGAACACACATTTTTATCCCCTGTGATGTCCGACACAGTGTGGGGCATATAGTAGGTGCTCAGTAAAAATGCCTTAAATTACGAAATCAACGATTCCCTCCTTTGCATGAAAGCTCTACGCCACACACTCCAGCATTTTTCTCTTTAGATTCAATGTTTTGCATTTGAAGTGGCTTTGCCATTTCTAAAGCTCTCTCTATCTGCCTCTTATCCCAGTTTATCTTATCTCTAAGGACCTGGCAAAGTAGGCATGGGTTATGATACTCATTCTCGACAGAGGAGGAGATGAGTCTCAAAGAAACTCGTGACAGTAACACAGCTTGTACATGGTGTCCCTAGAACAGAAGCTACGAGGTAACCTGTTCTGTGCCACCTCCCTGCTCCAGTGGACACATGGGAACAACTGCAACCACACAGCATGTGCTCATTCAAATGCAAACTCTGTACAGAGAAGAAACCCGAGTAACTAGCAGCCAAGGCGTGTTCTGTATTTCTCACGGGGCGAGAAGTCGAGCACCTCGCACAGGATCAGAGCTCGGGTGGTCTATGCCATGTCTGCGGCTGTGTGTGGGAGGAAGCCACGTGCTCAGAGAGGACATGCTGGTGTCCACGGTGGGCTGACGATCTTGCCATTGAGCCGTCCTGCCAATTAGCGGGTCTCTGGATGGAGGCCCACACGACCACCACGCTCTCCCCCGTTAGCCGGCTCCTTACCGAGCTGCTCTCCCAAGCGCTGGCCTTTCTCCGTCGAGATGACCCGCTCATCCTCCATGTCACATTTGTTCCCCACCAGGATGACCTGGGCATTATCCCAAGAATAGGTCTTGATCTGAGTTGACCTAAAATAAGAGGAACACGCAAAAAAAAAAAAAAAAAAAAAAAAAAATCGATCAGAGGAAAGTGGAACAGCATAAAATGAAGAAGAAATGCATCACACACATGATGATAATAGCAAACAATGAAGCCCAAATTTGGAATTAATTACTTCAGTAAAATTTCACCCATCAGACACTCATCAGGGATTGGATGAGTTGAAAATGAAAGCACAGTGATGCTGTACTAGGAATTCTTCTGTGTTTGATGAGGGGCTACCCCCACCTTTACAGCTAGAGTGGCCAGCCATCCCTGTTTGCCCAACACGCTCAGTGTCAGCAGTGAAAGTCCCACGTCGGAGAAGCCCCTCAGGGCCAGGAAATCCTAGATGGTCAGTCACTCAACAGCCAACCAGAGAAACATAATTCCATCATTACAGCAAAACCCGAGAAAGCTAAGTCAACTGGGGCCTAGGGAATCTGAAGATAATGCTGATTTTTAAAAATGAATGAGAGGAACTAATATAATCAGGGTCTTACATTTTTTTAAAAGATTTTATTTATTTTTGGAGAGAGGAGAAAAGGAGAAAGACAGGGAAACATCACTGTGTGGTTGTCTCTCGTGTGCCCCCTACTGGGGACCTGGCCTACAACCCAGGTATGTGCCCTGACTGGGAATCAAACCGGCGACCCTTTGGTTCCCAGGCCAGCACTCAATCCACTGAGCCACACCAGCCAGGGCCATGGTCTTACATTTTTAAGGCAAAAATGCCAGGGCACAGGGCGGCTCAGATCTCATTGAACACCCCTTGCTGGAAACACAAACCCAATCGCAGACCCAGGACCCGCGGGCCTGGGCCCCTGGCTGGGTGCCTGGACTGCTCAGCGCAGGCTGGAGAAGCGAGTTTTCTCGGCGTTCCGGAGTGTTGTCGTGACCAGGAAGCTGACAGGAAGCGTGTCTTTGAAGCTCCCTTTCTATTGGCCACGCTCTTCTTTGGGAACAACAGACTCGGGTGGGAAAGACACACGGATCAAACGCTGCAAAGTGAAATGCGTGATGACAGTTTAAAGGAAAAGATTTGAAAAGTGTGAAAAAGAGAAGCTTGGCAGTGTTCTTACCAGCAATTTCCAAACCCTTCAGGTCATTAAACGGAAAGCAGTGAGGAGCTGCTCTCGACTGGCAACGCGAACAAAAGCAAATGGCTTCAAAAGGCAGCAGCAATGCTCTCAGTGAGATGCGACCCTGCCCCCTCCGGATGGCAAGGAGGCTGCGGGGCGGCGGGGCTGCTGCCAGGGCACCCCGGACCCAGGGCGAGTATCCTGTGAGACGTCATCCTGGCTCCGTCTCAGAGGCGCACCAGGTTTTATCTGAAAATCTGTGAACTCGGGCTTTCTGCCTGTGGCACGTCAATTAACAATGCAGTCCTTCAGCCACAGGGGGACGTGGCAAATGCCTGCAGCCGGGAAAGCGAAGGCAGACATCCAGAAGCACCCCTTGCTCTCGCCTCTTTTTCTGTGTGGCGTGTGTAAAAACGGCGAATTCGCAGTGAATCACCATGTAAAACACACCCCGCACATGGATAATAACCCTTGCCTCTCAAGTGCTGACATTTCTTACAAAGAAATTCCAGAGGTCTTTGTAAAGGGACTCGCATCGGACTGGATTTCCTCAGGGCAGGTTTGCGGCCATTTCTCTGCTGCCGTCAGTCTCCTGGGCCAAGGCCTGTCCTCTCCCTGGAAAGGCCGCAGGGGGAGCCCTGTGCTAACGGACAAAGTCCCCCCCGCCCCAAACAGCCAGAACAAGACCAGGGAGATGGGAGTCCCCCCAGGGGTCACAGCTGTGTGAGGATGGTGTTGGGGCCAGCTATAAATGACAGGCGCCCTGGGTCTGAGGAGCTTCAGCCCTCCTCCGGCCCAGGCAGGCTCACCCTGTCACGGTGACGTGGACACTCACCCCGACTCAAGCTCAGGGGACGCTTGCCTCTGCCACGAGGCACGTCATACTTGCCCCCGGGGTCTTAGGCTTCCGGGACAGACGGCACAGGTAAGCGACTCCCGTTCCCTCACTGCCTGGACAGCACACGAAAACGTGCTCAGCCCATTTAGAAGAAAGTGCGAACACAAAGCGAGTGTGGGGAAGTCATTCTGCATCCTTCTGCCTCACCCCGTCACCTGCGAAACAAGCCCCCCGCCCCCCACACGGGGCAGTCGTGGGCACATGAGGTTTCAGGGAGGGCCACGCTCGACTTTCTCCCTTGCAAGCATCTCTTTCCAAATAGACGCACTATTCGTCCCAGACCAGGCCGTCCTTCCTCCGAAGTCCAGCGCGATTCATACTTTCTTCTAATCCCTGTAATCTAAACAGTAACGATTTTTTGCATTAAAGCATCTCAAATGTTGTCTCCAGCTCTATCACAAGGCAGGCCCTGCACAAGGAAACTCCTCACTGGGAGTCCAAGGCGCACCTCTAGGGAAGAGTGAGTCCTCCTCGGGTGGCGTTTCTGTGCGTTTCGTCTCTCCCGCAACTCGCTGTGCTTTCTGAGATGTCTGGTTAAGTCCTCTCTAGGGACCGTCCTGTTTCTTTGTCGGTCAGAGAGACGTCACGAGCAAGTGGCTGCCACCAAATACCATGAAAAGATGATTTATTTCTGAATCACTGCAGAAGACCCTTTGGGATTTCCTGCTAAACTCGACAAGATTAATGGAATCAGAAGCAAAATGCTGATCACCATGGTTACTCAGCAAGCAGCGATTAACGCAGACCATACCGGCACCAGATCATAGTTATTAAAAACCTGTTGTCCAAAGAACCACCTCCCCTCTCTCTACTTATATATTTTCTACATTTAAAAAAATTTTTTTTTTCTCTCTCTCTAAAAATATACATATACTTATATACACAGGACAGCGTTTTATTGTTTTTGTTTTATATTATGAGGCAGCAGGAAAGGAGAAAACTTTTTCATGTTTTATGCATAAATGACTGAACTCTGCACAGAATAAAATAATTCAAATTCCTATTCCTTCTTCCTTGTTCTGGGCACACACGTAATATTCGAGGAGCTTCCCCTGTTCTCAGAGAGAACTTTCTGAAAAGCAGCGCACAACGTGCCCCTCAGCGGCCCGACGAGCCGCGGCCTCAGAGGGTCCAGTCCGGGCCGCAGGGGGGAAGCGGAGGCCGGGCACTCGGCCTCCCCCGCGGGCGCCGGCGCCCAGCAGCTCCGTGTCCGCGGGGCGCGCCGGGACCCAGCGTCACAGCGTCCTGAGCGCTCGGTGCAGGAGCGGGCGCTGAGCCGGGAGGGAGCCGCCGTGGAGCGCAGCGACGCCCGCAGCTCTGCGGAGGCCCCGCAGGCTGCTCGCTGGTTGCCGGCGGAAACCGGAGCCGCGGGGACCCGGCCGAGAAATCAGACACCGCGTGGCGCGGTGGGTACAGCGAATGTCACCGAGGACGAACTGTCAGGCGGCTGCTGCGAGGTGCGCACCGTAAAAGCTAGAGTGGGGGGAGCAGGGGGAGACGCTGTCCCCTCAAAACGTCAGTGTTGGAAAAGACAAAGAAAGGCTGCAGAAACATTCCGGGACGAAAGAGGCTGACGGGGCACCTGAGCCTCGACCGGGTCCTCCGGGGCGGGGCGCTCTGAAGCGCAGGTTCGCGTCCCGTGGTAGCACTGGACCGTCCGAACGGAGGGCTGAATGTCCCGAGGCCGGCGAGAGGACCCCGAGCTTAGGAGGCGCGTGGGCCGTGTGCAGGGAAGGGCCCTCAGTTCCCGCAGAAAATCTAGTGTGTGGATAGTGATGTGTCTAATACACATGGCGAGAGCCAGCCAGAGAGACAGAAAGAGCAGCACGTCACGAGGCCAGTGTGCAAAATGTCAGCGACGAGTGACGCTGGGTACAGGGTGGGTGGGCGCAGCCGCCCGGCGGTGCGACGGCGGCCCGGGCGCAGCTGGGCGCGCACACGGAGCCGACGGTGCCGAACTCTGACACGGGTCTTTCTTCCGGGCGTTTCTCACGGCGGGACGGAGGCAGGTGAGGATTGGGGAGCAGGCCTGTGATTTTGCTTCTACAACGCGTGGTTCCCTGGAATGCTGTCCTTGTGACCCCGTGAAACAGCCCGTTTTCCACTGGCCACATCTGAGCCGAGCGTGGGGCACCACACCACGGGGTCGGGAAAGCCAGCACACCCTCGAGAGCACTCAGCAGGCCCCACCTTTCGCTGTTTCTGCTTTCCGAGGTGCTGCCCAGTGGGCGCGTCGAGCAGGGGGACCCCCCAGCAGCCCCAGCCTGGATGTCGCCTCACCAGGACAAGCAGAATCTTCCACGCAGCCGCAGCCGCGGCCCCTGCCATCCCAACCACCCGCCCCCACCCATACCAGAGAGCTCCTGCCGGTCCTGCCCCCCACCCCCAGTCCTGACGTCGGGCCCTGCCCACCAGAACGCTCTTTTGCAGGGGCCCACGGACACAGACATACAGACGCGCCATTACTAGAAGCGACTCCCAGCCGGTAACTGGCCGCAGCAGGAGCCAGTGCACAGCAAGGACGGAATGCGTCCTGCCCCAGGCTCGGACCTGAGTCGGAGGAACACAAATCGATCAAAGGGAAATGATTATTGGAAGTAGCCGATTAAGCTTTACTGCGGCAGATTCGTTTAGGCCACAGCGACGTTAAATCAGGACATGACTGCTCTGCCCTAGAATCGGTCAGAGACCAGCACCCACGGGCCCCGAGATAAGGACCCACCTGAGCCCTTGGCTGCCGCCTTTTCTGGGATGCAGACTTCCACTCCTGCCCCTTCCCCCGGTAGCCGCTGTGCTATGGAGGTTGCTGTGAGT
>PVJI01019274.1:0-31396 GCA_004026765.1 Micronycteris hirsuta
TTTTTTATATGAAGAAATCAACTGTGTCATGATTACAGAGTTTCAGCTACAATCTTTTGTGTAATTAGAAATTAATAGCACTGCACCTCAGATGCTATGTACATATATTCAATACTCCTGAAAAGTCAACAAAGTAGACTCGATTTTGAAAATGGGAAATGAAAACAAACAGCTACGGGAACCCAGTGGTGGAATTAAGAAGTCTGCCTTGATGGATTAGGGAGACTTTGTAATAGCTGATCTGTGAAGAGTGGGGCTTTATCTGATGGAAAATATGCACCAGTAATTGGTACTTTCCTTTTTCTTTATATAGATCACATTTCCCAGTGTATTGGTGACTCAGAGGACATATGGAACACGTTATAAAATTTGAATGTGTGCACTCAAAGGAAGGGTGGTTAGAGATATTCATAGTGAAAACTAATCTGAAGGAAACTGGCTTCCAAATATGTTCCAGTCATTTTTTTAAATTAGAGTTCTTTATTTACTTAGTATTTTTCTTTTAACCAACTTTAAATTGATTCTTTTCTTCATAACCCACTTCAAGTGATCACTCGCCATAAAATATTGGGTTTGATGTATTAGTATTTACTAATATGTAGACAAGCAAACATGTTCAACATCCTTTCTTTCAATCACACATGTACCACCTAAATTAGATTTTTATGCTGCCCTCTGAGATATACAGTTTTTGTTTTAATTCCTGTGATAACTGGCCTAATCAGCTCTTCACATCTTTTTGATACAGCTCACCAAAGAGATGTGTCCCTGAATAGTCAAGGAAAGGACTGCCCTTGAGTAGGTAAGTGTGCACCCAACTCAGTCCAGTCAGTGCGATCATGGTGGGATCACATGATCCAGAATCAGCTTGGCAGAATTCGTGGCTACGGTAGGCAATGACAATGAAATTTAACAGTTATAAATGTTCACATTCCAATGACTTCTCAAATAAAACATAATGAGTACTTGCCTTCATAACTGTTCAGTTGAAAAACGGATGGTGTTTTTGTAAATTATAAGATCATTTAGGTTAACAATTTGAAATAGAACATGTAAAGAAAGACACGGACCAACTAGCATGTGTCCTTAGCACAGTGATAAAGAGACTTTATAATTTATGGGACATATAAAATAACTTTATGAACAATTAGAGAATTGCCGTACATATTTAAGTGGTCGTCACATGGAAGAGAAAATGCCAGTGCTATGTTACTCCCACGGGCAGGAGGAGAGACGGTGGTTTTGAAGCAGTGTGAGCGACAACTTTAAATCCAAAGTAGAAAGTTCTAGCTGTGGCCAAAAAGAGGTTAAATGCATCTCTTTTACAAAGGCAGCAGGCATTTTTGAATCAAGGGAGAAATTGAGTTTGATGACCTATGAATTTCTAATTTTAAGAGCATAAGAAATTAGTTAAATTTTTACACTTAAATTTCTGAATCAAAGTAGATTGTGTTAGAACAAATCTCTCAAAATTACATAATATTGAGTTCAAAGTGTCTTAATTATTTCCATATAAATCCCTCATTTTCAGTCGTGTTGGAAAGGAACTCTTGACATTCAATTTCTGTTCTACAGAGATTTTTATTCTCATAACGAAGAATTCTGAGCTCCAAGCAATTCTTCAGACTTAGTGAGGACTTCTTTGGAATGGTACATTTAACAAAGCTGTTAACCTTTGAAAATGTGAATCTGAACAGAAAGAAAATGTCCAATGTACCAGCTGCTTTCTTAATATTTAGCTACAACATTGCTTGATAGAAGGAAGAGTATATACTTTAAAACTAGACTTTAAAAAATCATGTGGTGGTTCTTTATACTCAATGAGGTTTACACTAATAAATTAATACTTCACTTCCAGCTATGAAATAGTGTTGGGAAAACCAAGAATACAATATTTTAGTCAATGGGTAGGCATGAGGTAAAGTGTCTAATCAGTAATCTTCCTCTACTCCAGATGGTAGTTAGTGCTACATTTTAAGGTTGACTATTCTTGATCTTGCTGGTTTAAACTTACTCATGACATGTAGAAGAGTTTGATCCTTCCTTCTTTATTTAAGAAACCTCAGAGGGCATATTTCTGATATTAATGTTGCTTGAAGTCACTGCTATTTTCAAGAATTTCCAGAGCAAGCTGTGTGTTGGGAACACCTGTATATTGCTGGGTCACAGTGCCACAAAGGACCCCTTTTATGTTATTAAAATATATTTTAAAGATAATCTTACTTAAAATTAATTCAAATCCAATTGCTCTGAAATAAGAAGACTGGGTAAAGCAATACAAAGAAATCTATATAGCAATAAATGTTATCATGCCCGTGTTAAAATTAGAGTCCCAGTAATGTTTTTGTCTCATCGTACATCCCAGATGAAGGAGAGCATACTTTCTTCTCCACATAAATGTCGCCCTGAGGGATGTAAAGGTAGTATAATAAAACATTTACTCCATGTATTTAGAGTTAGCCAATCAAGATTACTAAAAAAGCTGTATTTCATTTTTCTTGATGTCATATTCATGGGCATAAGATTATAATTAAAAATTTATTTTAGTAGTCTAGAAAAAGCATGGGAAAAGTTACCAGTAAATGATCTTACACTCTTCACTCAGAACCTGATTAGATCACTAACTCTAAAGTCCTTTATAATTTGGTGAATGTTTTTTATTAAATCAGGATAGACTATATAATTATGATCCAAAATATCCATGGGATAATGGAGCCCTCTGAACACCAAGCTAACCCCAGATGAAAATTCTCTTTTATATATAAACCTTTGGGGATGATGAGAGAATAAGATTTTCTCCAATTAGGCAAGAATATTTTCAGTGCAATTATCCCGGATGTGTCCTTGGTGCTGCCAACGTTATTTCTTGAATATTTCCCCTGATCCAAATTTTGCTTAACCCAGATATGTTTCCATTATTCCTCATGGCCTGGCTATTTGAGGTGACCTATAGACTTTCTAGCTCTGCCCAGTCCTGTGTAATAGCCAGGGCCCAGTCTGACTTGGATATTTTTCCCTATCCTACCTTTGCTAGACAGAAGCTGCTGTTCAGCTATTTGTTTTCCACCCTGAACCCACTACATTTAGATGGGTTCAGTAATGGAGAACCTTCTGAAATCTCTAACACTCATCTTCCCATGTGGTCACAATTGCAGTAAACTCTACCCACCATATAGGAAATGAACATGAGCAAAAAGACAAACAGAACAGGACAGGAAGATGTTGACTACACTGACTTTCAAGAAGTAGTGTCTGTTAACTCAGCATTGCAGATAGAATACAGTCAACTACTTATAGTTAGCTAGACTGGTATATAACGATTCAGCCATTGATTATAAATTCAGACCAGGCAGCGGGGCAGGACTGCTTGTGGGATGGTGGAAACAACCATGAAGAAGATGATTCTGGACAGGATAACATCAATGGGAGCTATTGGAACCAGATGGAAGAACTGAATAAGTTACATCACACAGATTATGGTATCAGTGAGGGTAGGCAGTAATTTGTCAGTTTAATGGAGAATGGAAAGGTCAGGACAAGAAGTGACCCCCAAAAGAAATACCAGATGTGGAAACAGTAATAACCATTTCAACTTCATTTGAGAGTCCTGAACAATTCTGGGAAACAAGTTGCCCAGGAAAAAATATGACTCACTTTTATTTTGTTAATAATCCTGCACCCAGATGGAATTCTAATATTATTAAATTGATGTTATTTCTAAGTGTTTTAGGCTAAACATTCTTCAACTCTTATATACTATAAACATGAGTTCCCACGCCAGTCAGCTTTCAACAACCCCAAACCCAATATTCTGTGTGTGAGTCCACCAGCCTGTACTGGCAGAACTTACTTGGACTGATCAAATTAGTGTCATACAACTCTTTACTGTCTTTTGGAGTTCCAGAGTATTGTTCTAAATGCTCCTTATCAGTGCACCCAGTTGAAGCTTACCAGTCGAAGCTTATCAGTTGAAGCTCTTTTTATTTAAAATTAAGCTCTACTATCTAATATGTCACTTAATATCATTTTATTTCCCTTTTGGATAAGATTATATTTTATTTTGTCAAAAGCCAGTGCTATTTGATCGAGACAAATGAAAGCAGTATTTTTCCATGTTATTTTTCTAGTTGTAGAAATCAAATGTCAACTTGGCATCTGCTACCAAGTTCTGCCAAAGAATGTAGTTAGTGCTTAAAGAAATTCTTCCTTTGACACCAGAACTAAAAGTGTGTTGACAGTTCTTTAATGAAGATTTCTGGAACCAATCAAAGACTTTTCTCTGTAACACATCCTCTTCAGGTAAATGCTGAGATTAATAGTTTATGTTTAGACAGTTGAAGTATCAACAGAATCGCTTCTGTTCTGCTGATGCATTTTTGTGTGCCAGATATTATGAGCCATACCATCAGATGATAGAAAGTGAGATTGTCCCAAATTAAGCAAAAGCTTATTTTATTAATTTCTCAATTAATTAAAAGAATACAAATAACTTAATAGGCTTAAGTTTGTGCCTTCAATTCTCCTTTATATTCCTGCTGCCAGGATTTGACTGTTCATTTCCACCCATCCGACAGCCCATTAGCGCTGACACCAAAAGGTGGGAAGGGGGAGGAAGAGGAGGTATAAATCTAATCAGTCAATTTCACAGCAGTGACGGTTTAGTGGAGGAAAAGTTTTACACAAATGGGTAAAGTGAAAATTTCATACTATTGACAGAACTTTCTCTTCTCTACCTGCAATGCTCTAATTCTCTAGTATTCTACGCAACGTGGTAGATTAAACAATAATGTAAAGTAGATATGTACCAACTCAACAGCATCAGCAATGTTTACTCATGTGACACAACTTAGCATTACCGAATATCTTGTAGATCACTACTATCATGAAATATTCAGACTTTGTATGCTAACAAGTCCCTGTATTTTGTTATTTGCTACTTTGTTCTTTTGTGTAGTAGTAAAATTAGCTGGTTTATTCTGTGATTTCTAACCATCCAGCTAGTTATTAGAAGGCTGTGGTTGCTTGAATGTTTTGTTGATTGTGGCAAAATAAATAGTGATATACTAATAGTCACTCCCCCGCAAAAATGCATGGAAAACAATAGCCACTCACTTACCTCAGGCAAAATTTCTCTTCTTCTGCAGAGTCTATGCATTGTACCTCTGCCATGAGATTCAGCTCTAGTTTAGGTTTGTTTCATTTTTAAATAAGGGTTTTATTTGGTATGGCAAATTACAATTATTAAATTCTTGAACATTACTGGTATAAATCCTTATATAGTTCATATATAATAAAACTACATAATGGAAGAGAAAAAGATTTTCTTTTTATTACATCATATTATATAGATAAGCTTTATACTTTCCAACTGTCTACCTGCACAGTAAACTTCTGCCATTGATTTTGTTAATAAGGATAATTATTGTTTTAAAAGTAGGCCTCAGCAAGCTATAATTCAAATCTAAATGTTACTGGACTTTTTTAAAAAATGTGCCACAGTAAATGATACCTTATTTCACACAGGTATGTATTTTTTTAATGCAAAAGGGCCCCAGCACAGTTTATAGTGCTTGTTGAAACTGTGGTAGTTTAGCACAAGATAAACTCCAAAACTTTATTTTCTCTCTTTATTAAGGGAGAGTCTTTTATCACTATTAGTGATAAAATATAGATTAAAAAGAAGTAAATCCTGCATGCATTTATTGTCACAACAGTATCTCCACTATATTAAGAAAGCATATTTTCCTAACAAAAGAGGTTTTCAAAAAATAAAATCAATCAAAAATGTTAATACACTTTATCCAGGTCTTCTATATATCAGCGTATGAGATGCCTCCTTTGCCGGTTCCTTTCACAGATGTGGCGTGCAAATTTAGAATACACCTGTCATGTAAACCAGGCAATGGATAAACTGTCTTTTTAACTTTATCAACAACATTACTGTCTTGATTGCAAGAAAAAAAAGCTGATTTTTTTAACACATTTCAAAAATAGCAGTAGGTATCTGAACACTTGAGACATACATTTCACTTTTGATAGAAAAAAAATTAAGTTGGCTATCTACCAATATTTCTTTAGAAAAAGCATTGAAAAACAATAAAGTAATTATTTTTTAAAAAAATAAAGAGCAGTGAAGTGGCAATATGTAGAGTGTATTTTCTCACGTAGTTTACTAATCATGGCAGTAAGTAAGAAGCACCTTTAATGTAATATCTAAGGAATTTATCAGAAGTTCAGGATGGCACAACCTATAACTTTTTCATAGAAGATTTCGTAGAGTAAGAGTTAAACCATCATGGCGATCAATGTACATATGCTTTAAAAATGAGTTGAGAATGAAGTTTAATGCATTAGTTCCCGTCCTGGTTAGCTCCAATGGCTTATAGGACGAGAACTCTGATTCCTTTATTGACCACGCAAACATACACACTGACGCCAGCCTCAGTGTTGATTGATTCATTGACTGAACAACGTCTGTATGAGATTAGCTCTGAAGGCTTCTGTTAACACGTTGCAGGATACTGGGGCTTATCTTTAAAGTTTCAGAGAAAGAAAACAGCGAAGCTTTTTAGAAGGATCTTGTTCACATTTGTTTCATGAATCTTATTCTAGTTCACAAGATTTCACTGATAATTTATCTTGTGGAGGGGAGTCTTGTTTTTGCTACAACACTATCCAACTTGTTAGATGCTCATAACAGGCCTTCTTAGGAAATACCAAAATCCAAACAGACACAAGTTTCTGTCAAAATGAAATCATCCCCTTCATGGGTGTCAATGCCATTGTGGCCTGGCCATGTTCTTTGTCACCTCTATGATGCTGTTAAAATCCTAACCCACCTAGATGGTTTAAAGTGGGAATTTGAAAACCAAGCATTATAAACTTTTGTGGTCATTGGATCTCATCCATTTCCTTTGAGCAAACAAATCTGTAAACAAATATATCCCCAGTTCCATTTGAACTTCCTTGATATAATTATGTGAAGTTTAAGGAGGGCTGTAGTGAGAAGAGCATAATATTTAAGATTATACTTAGAGAGCTATTTTGTAGCCAGGAGAAAAAGATTAAAGAGAGTGGTTCTTCTGCTTTTATTTCAGATGGCAATTTCTTTTGTTCATCTGGAAGTAAACAACACCCTTGAGAAATATTTCTGTTTATTCTCTCTCTCTTCTCTCCTCTCTCTCCTCCAAAAAAATAAAAAAGCTATTTTTGGTAGATATAATCTATAAGCTCATCATTGGTGTTACAGTGAAAATTATGGAGAAATAGCAATGTTTTTCCTTGAAATAATCATTGCTGCTAACTTGCTGGTGGTACCTATTTTGGTTAATAAAGAAAATCTAAGAACTTCCCACAAAAATATTAATAGAGTTATCATTTTGAACATTCATCAGTATGGTTACCCTCATATTTATGCAACTCGAAAAGACTTTCTCTGTATCTCTGTATTAGCGTAGTTATTTTGGCAATCATCTGTGATGCTGGCTAATTGACGAAAGTCATGCTTTACAGCAAGATTAGCAAACTTTGTTTATAAAGAGCTAAACAGTACAGGTGAGGCTCAGGGCCCTATGGCCTCTGTTAACAACTCAGCCTGTATTGGAAAAGCAGCCAGGGACAACACCTAAGTGGATATGAGTGTCTGGGTTTCAGCAAAACTGTATCTACGAAAATAGATGGTGGGTCAGGTGTGGCCTGCGGGCAGTCGTTTGCTGACTCCGTCTTTTAACAGTTCTAGACACTAGATATATTCAGCATAGATGTTAGCCTGTACTTGGAACTAAGTTATATGTCAAAAGCATTCCCAGTATTAAGATTGCATATCAAAGTTATAATTAATGTGTGGAATAATAAAAATGATTGATAGTCGGGTGATGATATAATTTCTAATATTTGCATGGTTTGGAAAGATGTGAGGCCAAAATAAAATCTGAGATTACTTTGAGCTCCTTAGATGAAACTGTTCATGCAAAAGCGGTTGGTTATTGTTAGTGTATTATTTTTGCAAAGAAGAGCATGGTTTCCAAACAAAAATTAGTCCCTTGTATAATCTGAAATTAGAGTGTATTATTAATACAATTTCCTTGAAATTTGAGAGCTTGACAATTTGTACTGGTAGTTCAAAATAATATCAGAGCACAGGTAAGACTAGAGTGATTTCTAAGGTTCCCTGCTGGCCTAACATTTAATGGTTCTATGCAAATGAACACATCAAGGTCAATGTTCTTATCAGATGGAGTGTGTGAAGGGAGGGCAATGGCTATTCCCCATTTAAGAGACTAACATATAAGAGACTAATTATCTCTTATATGTAATGATTGTTTTGACTATTGAGGTTGAAGATTTTCATGTATTTATTTGCCATGTAAAGTTATTTTTCCCTTTTTTGGGGATGAATTCTCTCTATGCCTTTGATTGCATTGCTAATGTTTATCTTTTTCTTACTGAATTTACTCAGCAATTTTAGGACAATAATACTTTGACAAATATGTTCCAAGTATTTAAGGTGGTTTATCTGTGATTCTCAGTGGCTAGGATTTCAGTACAGTTGACCACATAAATATATTAACAGAGTTAAATTAGAGCAAATAAATTCTATACTAGTGTCTTTGGATTGCAGGTAGGCTTTGATGCAACTCAATACCCCGCAAGGAGGGTTCATAACCAGTGGCTACTGTTTCTTGCTATTTACATATGGTGACTTGTCATAGAAATATGCTTCAGGAGCACCCAAATTGTCAATATATAAAAAGATTAATAAAAGAACCAGGCCTATGTTTTAGAAAATGTTCTTTTTATAGTCACTAACATAAGTGACTACAATATTTTTCATTTCTGACTATGGTAATATGTGTCTACATATTCTGAGAAAGACAGTTGGGTGTTTGAAGGATAAAAACTCCACAGAAAATCCTATTAACTTTTCAAGGCAAATAGAAAAGTTATAAATCCTGTATTATGTTAGAGAATAATTATGGAATAAACAGCAAGAAATTTACAGACTAAAATATTTTTATTTTAATGAAATTATTTCTGTCCTATATATACAAATTAATAGTCTTCTGTATCTTTCTAGTGAAATTTTAGGAAATTTGATATTATGCATCTTGGAATAAATCCCAGGCAATGCTTCTGGTATTCATTGCCAAAACAATATAATCTTTGAAATCTTTTTGGAGTATCACTTTTGGTCTATATATCTATGCAGAAGAAGAAGAGAGAACAGCTTTTTCTTAATCACTTATTGGTAAAAGTCAAAAAAAAAGGAAGAAAAATATACCAATTGCAGAGCCTAAATTTAATATTTAAGTAAAAATTAATGTGACATGTCTGGCTATTCAGCAGTAATGAAAAAATGCATTGTCCTGACTTCTTCACCTAAGAAGAAGTAATTTGACATGAAGCAAGATGACAGAATATATTTCTAGAATAAAAACTCTTTTTAGAACATGATATCTTAGTGAGCATTTATTACACATTCACATAATTCTATTTTAAATGAATTTTAACTTTTAAAGAAGTACCCAAATAGCAAGGATTGATAAATTAGAGTTAAATCTGCAATTCTTCTTCTTCTTCATCTCACATATTAAAAGTACAGTAAGATGTAAGTGGCCTAAGAAACCTTTTAGAGAGAAAAGCCTATTGGGGAAGAAAAGATAAGGAATGGGACACATACACCACCATTAAAGTTAGTTAAAATCTGACTTGAAACAAAAACTGAAGAGAACCAATTAATCTGACTTTAAAGTGCTAAATCAGTAAAAAGGTACTTTTTCTCGAGTAGTTTACAAGTAATGATAGCAGTTAGCATTCATGTAAAAATAAAACAAATATCTATTTAATAAACTGAGATGTAATAATAATGAACAGACACAAACAAATATGAATGATTTATGTGATGGATTTATTACTAATAATGTTTTACACACATGAGTTGCACTATGTTTAATGACCTGGATGAATTCACGGTCTAAAGGAAATTAATAATTTTTAAAATGTTTAATTTAGTTCATCTAATATATATTAAACATTGTTTGTTAGGTACTGTCCTTAGAAACAGTGTGAACCATGGTTTTTGAAGCAGCTTTTAATTACACTTTTAATCATCTTGTTAGTGGTTGCAGTAGACAGACTATGTGATGCCTGTCTCAACCCTACACTTAGCTCTCACAACTGTCCCCCACATGGGAGCCACACACATGTATGTACTCCATGATTCTGGCCCCAATTGCATCTGATTTAACAGTATAGTTTTAAAACTTTGCATGCTAAATACAAAATAAACCATGTGATAATGCATTATCATGCAACTGATTATTTGTACACTATATACAACAGAATTCCTAACTTTTGTCACTGATGGTTGTTGATGCCAATAGGAATCCCCAGTTTGGGGTGTGGTGAAGAAAGAAACTTGATTCAGTGCAAAACAGCTCAACTGTGATATGGCATGACTGTGAAACAACCCTGGGTCAGTCTTGTCTCTGGCTAAACAGTTGTCCTCTGCTTTATGCTGGTCTTCTTTGTGCTGTGACAGTTTGCTCTGGCTTGCATTGGTGCTTCACCCTGCTCTGGCGAGACAGCTTAAGCTCGTCTAGGGAAATGCAGTATTCGGTCTTTGGTGGGAAGGGAAAGTGCACTCCCAGAGTTAGAGGGGAGGTGGTTTACATAGACAGAAGTCCCCAACCCTGGTCCCTGATTGGTCTTGTCGTCATGCAGGTAAGGACTCCAAATCCTCACAACTCGGTTGGTCCAAAAGGCACTGTCCTGATTAGTCAGAATAGAGCTGTTCTAATTGGTCAGTGAAGAGGCTGATGGGGATAGAGCTGAGCAGCTATGATTGTATGGGGAAAGCCTCAGTCTTACTGGTTGAAATAGGATCCCAGGAACTCCTTTATAAGCACTGGCTCAAGTGGCAGAAACACAGTGCAGGCAGGCAGCTCCGTGCAGGGGGCAGGCGGCTTAGTGCAGGCTTGTCCCAGAAGCGTGCTTTGCATGAGAGGCTTCTGGGTAGAAATGGCTACGAGGCTCTGGAGTTTTTGGTTTTTTTTTCTTTCTTTTTTTTAATTTGAGCCCAGTTAACCTTTGGGAGCTCTTCTTAGGAGGTATCTTCTTTCTCGGGGTCCACATTTTCTTATACAAATGTCTCAGGAAAATCTCTTAAGAAAGATACTAAAAACTTGACAAATAAATGGACCTGGTTCCAAGTCACAGAGATGAACAAGCAATTACAAACAGCTAACTAGACTTTCTTAAATAATGTAACAACTTAAGACACAGCCAATCAAATTACTTCGTTGCTTTGCTTCTGGGTCTTCACTATAAAAACCTTGCCTTTAGGTCCTCCTGGTAGAGCTATCCTAACTACCTCTGATTTTGTTTTGCCTGATTCAAATTGATATTTGCTCAAATAAACTCTTAAGAATTTGAATATGTCTCATTTTATTTTTAAAATGTTAAACAAATAAAAGGTGTTTTATTGCAGGAAAGAGATGTTATCATGTGTATCAAGATAAGATTTCCAAGGCAAACCGTGAGGTCCCTGGGCATCCTGGAGACATTGTAGTAATGGGGGTTTTGCCAGTGCTTAAAAGGGCTTAGGCCTTGGTTGAAAAAGTGCTGGTATGGGATTTAAAACTGCAGTGAAAGGTTGGTTTTACCTACAATACAATAAATCTAGCTGCTTACATTGTGTTTACTAAAATTGTGGCTGTTATATTCCTATGAAAGTTTTTATCAGTTGCTAATTACATGCCCATCAGAGCAATGAAAGAGTAATTATCCTTATTGTGCTTAGTGACATTGAAACCTCTACTATTCTGTGTTTGGTGCTGCATAACTGTAGATAATTATTGCTACTATATTGGCTGTTCAAACAGAGCCCTGTAAAAATTACTTTATTTTAATTAAACATGTTTAGGGTTTTAAAGTTTTGTTTGCTATCGTAACCAAACTATATTTAAATGTCACAATGGTGTATATTTCTCTAACTCTTGTTAATTGGTTTTCAGCAATTATTCAACTCCAGTTAATCTGATCTTGTTCCAACTTAAAAATCAATTGCCTGAAATATAAAATTAAGTGACTAATATATTTTCTTTTCTAAGACCTAATTCTAAAATCAAAATTAGAATTTGTCCTAATAATATTGGTGATATTGTTTGTTAGCTCTGTAAGATGGTATCATGGGGTAAATAAGTACTTCTTAAAGTTTTAATGAAAATAAAATATATTGGAAACCATCTACAATAAATATGACACAATTAGTTCGGAACAAAATCAAAGAACACGATCAAAGAGAAGTATAAGACCCATATAAAAGATACGGTTATTTCAGAAAACTTA
Organism: Micronycteris hirsuta; assembly: GCA_004026765.1. NCBI lineage: Eukaryota > Metazoa > Chordata > Mammalia > Chiroptera > Phyllostomidae > Micronycteris > Micronycteris hirsuta. The sequence goes on from PVJI01019274.1 coordinate 12,349, forward strand.
ATACAATAAGAATCAGCCATATAATCTGAGCGGGCAGGCAGCACAGAATTCAGTCAGTCCCCTTTACACTTTAGGCTTTGTGTAGTAAAAACTGCACCACCAAATACTGCATGGTCCATTTGCCGTCTAAGATTCATAGGCACATTTTCTGGTGTTGTCATTGGCTGTTGTTCCTTCTCTGTCATTCCTTCTCCCCACATATGACTGTGTGGTTGGAATTTACTTTTGGAACCAACCAGGGGTCTTGGCGGGGTTACTTGTCATTGGCTTCTGCTGCTTTTAATCTCCTGGGAAACTTTAACTCAAATGCCCAAACTCAAGTGAAAAAACACAGTATGGAATTTCAAATACTTCACTTACCTCCAAGACAACCCACCATTAGGTACCTAAGAGTCCCCAGCATGGCAGAAGGATGACACCCTTGCAGACATTTGGTCTGTAGTTCCTAAGCAATGAAATGTCCCAGTCAGAGAAATCAGGAGAAGGGTGAGGAGCTGAGTATAACGGAAAAAGAAGCAGGCTCAGGACTCAGTCTGTCTTCAATTCTAAAGCCTGTGCTCATCCAGTGAGAAATAAAATTATCCTTTAATACTCAGTTCACATAAAGCAAGTATTTGAATACAGGGTCAACATAGATAAGGAATACTGTTGAGAAACATTGATGAAAATATGTATCCAAATCTAAACTCATTTTTTCCTGACCACAACTTTTGTCTAAATTCCTTTGTTAGTTTGTTTGCTTCTCTTTTTTTGTTTATCTGTTTGTTCTTGTTGTTGTTATTGTTGTAAAAAGGCTTTTCATTTTCTAGTTATCTCGGCCCAGTGTCGTCTTGGGCTCCTCCCCCTTTCCCTCTCACTCTTCCTCTCTCCTTCACGTGCATTCTGTCCATACGCTATACAAAGGCTACTATTCACTCCTCTCTCAAAGCACATTTCTATTTCTGCTTTTACTGTTAGGCCACTCTTCTCATTTGCTTGGCCTTTCAAATACATATCTACTTACCCCAATTTTTTGCTTGCTTTAGGTTCCCATTTAAATGCTACTTTTATTGACAAATCTTTCTTAATGATCCACTTCTGAGTATTATGATTTTTAAACCTTTTTTGGTCCCCTCTTAAAACAGATTTACTATTTTGCATTAGGTGTTCATGTACTTGTTACATTGGCCTCCTAGTTTGAAAGTTCTATGAGCTAAGTCCCTGGTCCAGGAATGACATGCATCACAGAAATTAGCGTCACTTTCAATTCCAAAGCCTATGAGAAGAATGTAAGATTTCTTTTTAATATTTTAAGTATGGGGTATGTATATAAAGCTAATAAGAAAAGCTTTATTGGCCTGACTGGTGTGGCTCAGTGGGTTGTGCGTCATCCTGCAAAGAGAAAGGCCGCCGGTTCAATTCCTAGTCAAGGCACTTGCCTGGGTTGCGGGCCAGGTCCCTGGCTGGGGTCATGTGACAAGCAACTGATCGATGTTTTGCTCTTTCTTCCTCCTGTCCTCTCTCTTTAAAAAGAAATAAAATCTTAAAAAAAGAAAAACAGTTATCTGTCACTTCATATCAATATTTGAAAGAAAACATATGACAATAGTTTTATGTGTAACTAGTGACCATTTATATAGTGAATTAATTGTGAGATGTAATATTTACAGGAAACGATAATAAAAATTGGCAGTATTCTTTCCACTTAATGATCATGTTTAAGTGTAGGAGTAGTCTCTCCAAGTATTTTAACTCTTCATAATCAGAAATGCTTATTATAAACACAGACTATTTTTAAATGAGAATTTAAATAATGTGACTAGCTACTTTTGGATCACAATATTCTAGATTTCCATTTTAGAAGCTAAAAGAATAGTGGAAGAAAATCTAAAGAGGTAAATTTTTCCCTTAGCTTTTAATGAATGACTCAATCTAATTTACTTTGGATTTCCTAGTGTGGACACAGTGGGTGCAAGGGGATTAGTCAGGTCTTCTACTGCACATGGAGACCAGAGCGTCCTGCAGTCCACCTCACACAGTCCTATTTCCTGAGGGGAAGAAGTCCGTATATGGTAGGAAAACAGCTCCTAATTATATTTCACTAAAAAAGCCAGAGGAAGAGAAAAGCAAGAAAAATATTAGAAATGTTTTAACTCCTAGAAATCAGAAATTACAGTTTAACAAGTATTGGAAAAGAGAAATGAAAATCAGTCTTTTGATCATAGATTTGGAATGATTGTATGTGACCTTTAGCTATCAGAGCTTACATTGTGAATTAATTTCAGAAGATGTAACATGTGATAATGCCGGGAGTAGCAGTCATTTCTCAATTTATTATAGTACTCACATTTCCCCCCAGATCTTACATCATGACACATGCAATACATGCATATAAATATTTTTTGGCCCAAAGGATATTTTTTTCATTGTTTTATATTCCATGGCCTTGACTTTCAGGGACATTTTATGCCAATCAGTTCAATTCTTTAAAGCACCTTATCTTCCTTTTGCAGAATCAGAAGTAAACATCATTCATCTCTATGCAATTAAACAAAGTGCTATGGAAAGCATGTCTTCACCTCTAGGAGCTTCTAAGATTACGGATACAGCACATTGTATCAGGAAGGAAAAATGTCAAGTATAAAACAATAGCACTCCATATGTGATCCCTGTCATGGAATCCTGGGGGACCCTGAGATGATTTTAGGAGGTCCTTGAGGTCAAAACCATTTTCATAATAATAATATAGGTTTCCCTTAATTACTGTGTTAATGCTGCACTAATTACGCGAAGTCAATGGTGGCACAACTGCTGGTGCCTTAGCAGGAGTACAGACAGTGGCACCAAGTCATACCAGTAATTATTGGGTCTTCATTGTCATGAACTCACGGGGTGGGTGGGGGGAGCCAGTTTCACTTAAGAATGTAAAGCAGTAAAACTAATTAATTTTATGAAATCTCGACCCCAGAATATACATCTTATTAATATTTTATGTGATAAAATGGGAACTACACATAAAATACTGCTAACCAAACAAAATCCGGTGATATATATAGAGAAAGTGACTGTGGAATTGTTTGATTTGCAGGCTAAATTAGCCACTTTTTCATGAAATATCATTTTTTTTCCTTAAAGAATAACTGATAGACAAACTTTGGTTATTTAGACTTGGGTATTTGACATACATTCTCTCAAAAGTGAAGAAACTGAGCCTGTCATTTCAAGGAAAACAGTTAACAGTATTTCTTGGCAACAATAAACTTTGAGATGTCAAGGAAAAATGTAAAGTTTTTGAAAACTTGTATCTATCATGAGTAGCTCAAGAAATTCCTAATACTCAAAGACTTTTTCATGAGATTGGTGGTGATATTAACAATTGTAATATTTTGCTATATTATTATGCAGTTAAAGAGTTAACTCAGCAGGCTTGGGTTGTTCAAACTCAGCACCTTCCAAAGAAAGAACTGGTCCTTGACGAGGTCATAGTAAGTATCCTCTGAGCCTTGTAATATCTTGCCTGAAAAGAGTATTTCATATGCCTGAATTTCTAGACTATGAAGTATCAGTTGACCTCTTGGGAGCTGAAGACTGAATAGCTAAAATCAGTTAGTAGAGCATCGTCTGCCTACATGCCTGACTCCCTTACCCCTGACCCCCAATCACAACTCGGGACACCAAGGCTCAGGAGAGCTTCTTCAGTGGACAATACTTTGCATGTGTTGTCACATGTTGTGAATAGAATTAAGCACACCTCCTGTGTGGCTGCTTCTAGAGAACTGAGCCTAAGGGTGGTTCTAGGACAATTATAATGAACTGTGTCAACTTTGGAAGAACTTCATAACTCAGTGAATGAATAATAGACAAGGTAACAAAATTATGCATGAGTAGCATGCATAAAATACAAGATATACCAGTGGATTTTAATGTAACAGAGTACAAAAGATTTATTGATGTGCATTCAGATTCCATATTCAACTAACCTCTAAGAAACTGCTGTCACCATTGAACTTTAGCATAACATTAAAGAGAATATCAACAATGATATGAAAAGAATATTAACTTACTTCTCCTTTTTCCAGTGACATATTTTTGGGAAGTCCCATTTCTTCATCTGCTTCCACCAAGCCTGTAGATGGCAACAGAGTGAACGCAGAAGCAGATGTGAGAATCCAGCTCTCTCCTATTAAGCCACATATTCATGATATTTGCAAAATAAAAAGCAAGGTCACTTTTTTTACTAAACTGCCTTCTGTTTTGGAAATATAATTTATATAAAAATAAATCATTTATGTTAACATTACAGCCTTACTCTGTTATTTTAAATGAATTCATAAGTACTTTTAAATTTTATGAATTTTAAATCTAAAAATAGAAAATAATGATACATAAAACTCATATAAACATACAGAACATCTGTAAAAAGAATAAACTCTAGTTTTTGCCTCATGAAGCTTTCCTGTCTGTGCAAAGACATACATAAAATTAGTCTACTCTGTTGAAGCATGTTACACAAGTTAAAATAGAGGAACTGTGGAAAAGTACAAGAGGAAGAAATAAGTTCCAGCTGGCATGCCGGGAGAAGACTTCAGAAAGGAAATTTTAGTTAGACTAGGGGTAAAAATAAAGAGAGAGATTTGACCAGTTGAATGTAGTGGGTGGGTTGTAATTAATTAGGAAAACAAACAAACAAATCTTACACCTGTATGGTAAATGTATTGGGAAAATACATACCCTAAGGTCAAGAACATATGGGAGAATTAGGGAGACGGGACGGTAGTGGGTTTTGGCAGAGGATGAGCCTGGCAGGTAGCGTGAGTTAGGCTGACATGCCAATAGAGCAAACGTCCTTGCCATCTGAGGGAATAAGTGCATTGTGGCTTACATTACATAGTCATAAGCAGAATTATTTTTATCCATATCATTACTATTTGTATACCTCACTAAAAATATCCAAGTACTACATAGAATTCAGTTTTTGAAAGTATTACCATGGATTCTGTCCTTTCAGGCTTTTAACTTTTTTCTTTCAAAAAAGGCAGGAATGACTCAACAAGTTATTTTGTAATTTGAAAATTCTAAAATCATGTGGCACTTATTTTCATATATAGTCTATACTTGTTAACCTCATTTTCTTTTCCCCAAAATACAAATTTTGTTTCTTGTCCTATGAAAGACAGCTAGTGAAATTACAAAATATAATAATAATATTAATAATAGTAATAGAAAAACAGAAAGTGACAAGATCCATTTTATTAGCTATGGCTATACAAATACCTAAAACTATATTAGTTGTCAAAATATAGTGTTGTAAACTTGTGTTAAAGCATCCTTTTTGTCTCAGACATCAAATTAACCACTGTCCAGTTCAGATCAAGTCATACCATTCCAGACTTGGGAGAAATGAAGAGAGGTCGCCAAATCTGTTCTGTCTAATACAGTTCAGGAATAATCATCTGAAGAAGGTTGGGTGGAGTTTTATGGGAGGGGCGAGGGGTAGAGCAGGGGATGGGGAGTGATGTTAGTGGTTGTGCCACCAACTGGGATGGCCTTCCGATCGAAGGGAAGGTTGATCCTTGAGGAAAGGTTTCAACAAGACTAGAACAGAATGGGATGAGCTAAGGTCTGTCCTGAGAATCCAGGAGGTGTATGTGGGGAAAGGTAGCTTTAGGGTAGGATTTCTATGGTCTACCTCAGTCTGCATACCAAATAACCCACCTTTCATGAACACATAATAAAATAAAAGAATATTGAAATAAAAACTCAACTCCTCATCAATCATTAACAATTCCAGAATTAAGAAATAGAAAACCTTCTTGTCTAAGTTGCATCTATCAATACACCAGAGAAAGAGAAACCACCTGACAAATTAAAGGGGGGATTTTTATATGCTCCATCTCGTGTTCTTTGATTACATTTGCACAGTAGTCATTTTAAATATTTATAAAGTTCCTGCAAAGAACTTTTAAACTCCAGGGAGTGAAATAAATTGAAATAGATTCTGCTTTCTCCTGCTTATATTTGAAGCCTCTTTATAGATTTGTTACTTACTATTTATTAAAGACAGGAATTCTAGTACAGTGCCTGAGATCCTACAGGTAATATTCCCTTGTAGACTTTTTTGTCAAATTTTTTAAATGAAATTTACTGGAGTAGCATCAGTTGATAGCATTTTATAAGTTTCAGGTGTACAACTTTGTAATACAACACCCGTATACTCGATTGTGCACTCACCACACACAATCCCGTCTCCTTCTGTCACCATGTATTTGATTCCCTTCACCTTCTTTTTCTTCCCCCCACCCCCTTCCCCTCTGGTGACTACCATTCTAGTGTCTGTATCTATGAGTTTGTTTCTTGTTTGTTTGTTTGTTTATTCATTTTTTGCTTTTTTTTAATATCGCACATGTGAGTGAAATTTTCACTCTTCTTTTGGAGCTATCTTTAGCTGGTGAGGTTTTCAGAGAAATCTGAAGTACCTGACATGAAACAGTAGAAAGCTAGAGTTATAACCCATCAAGAATCCTGCTTCTCCTTCTCCATATAGCAGGTGATAATCTTGACATGTCAGAGACACAGAGGAGTAAAATACATTGGCCCTTGGCATCAGTAAATTAGCGGCCACCCCCCAAATTGAGTATGCTCATGTAACATGTTTAAACAAAACCGATTGGTCTTTCTCTTCCCTTCCTAATGAAATAGGAGTTGACTCGCTGTACTGATCTATTATAATTGGAGATAAACAATCCAGGCACCATTGCACTGAAAGCTTCCTTGAGAAGTGGGGAGCTTTCTATCCATCTTCTCTAGCCCAGCCACTCTTATCGCATCTAAATCTGTACTGAAAAGAGAATTTAAACCGATTTCAAAGATCCTTGTTTTAGCATCCTAAGAAAAGAGCAAATAGAACCGGATCATTTGCTGTTTTAGAAATGCAGTAGGAGTTTATTATTATAAAAGTTATTATTTGGTAATTTGTCTGGCCCATAGATTAAACATGCCTCCGAAAATATAATTTCAAAGTAATGTAAGAGTTCTTCGAGTAGTGTACCTGTGTAAGTGTATAAGACTCCGATCTCCCACATAGTTGTATAACACTTGTTGGTTCTCCCAAACTTTTTAAAAAATTTATTGTCAGAACGTTGTAGAGCATTTAGCTTCTTGGAAAATAGCTTCTCTTAAATAAATTAAATGCTGAATGGCATTTCAGAGTCATGGTTAACATCTGTTGTCCTAAGTTAATTCTCATCATTGATGAAACCAAGCACACTCTTAACGCCCAGTGGGTCAGCCCAGTGCATTTCACAGAGATGCCGGGTGAGCCGAGGAGTCTCTAATTTTGTCATCTTTCCCAGCATGGAGTGTTTCAAAGGGCCCTCCGACTGCAGAAAGAGTTCCTCCTCAGTAATACGTGCAGCACACCTGACCGCGATAGATCTCCCACTCCCTCGTAGTGGCTAACTTTGAAGTGAGCAGGTAACTGTGGTGCTTTCAGGCGCTTCAATGGAATGTTCTTCCCTTGCACTAAGAACACTTACTTGAGGTTTGTCTTTCACAAAGGATCATTTGAAGGTTCAGAGATAACAGAACTATTTAAAAATCAGAATTAAATGTCGTCCTTTAATTCAGGTCTTCTTTAGAACTTGTACCTTCTACTTTAATCTGCACCTTTTTCCTAATATTCACTAACTTTACACTGTTTCAAAGAAATGAAGCAATAAGCAAGATTGATAGCAAAGGGAATAGAACGGGAGATGGGGGAGTGGAGCTAAGGCTGTGAGAGCAAATTTCTTTCTTACTTTTTGTTTTTTGTCATGTTACTGATTTGGTTTTAGATAGTTAGCAAGACTAGGGGTGCTGCTCAACCGTTCTGATTTAATGTTTCTGATACAATTGTTTTCGCTAGGAAGGCAACGCTTAAAGATGTCAGCAGGAACTCGCAAGTTTTAAATACGAAGAAGAGGGTGGGAGGAAAAGAACAAGAACAATATGAGAGCATTTGAAGATCTCACGGATTAATAGAAATCTTGTTAAAGATTCATGGTATTTCTTTTCAAGAGGAGTAAAATGATACCCAGCTGTGATGTGTAATTCTTGCTCGAGTCCTTTTCACCAAACCTGGCAAAATTGAGGTGGTTTGTTAGGATTGCAGAGGCACCAGAGATAATAAACATGCATAACGAAAGGAAAACATTTAATGGGAAAAGAGATTAAAGAGATTTTGTTATCAAGGCTAGAAGCATGAAAGGAAAGGGTAACTGTGTTAGACTAGATCCTCCAAGAGTGTGTGCCAAGGCAGGATTAAACATGCAAACATTTTATTAGGTAAAGCAGCTGCTACAGAAAATATGAAGGAAGCCTGATAAGGCTGGATAAGCTTTGAGATCACAGTGCAAGTCTGACCCTGAGTGAAGGACAGTGAGGGATGGTTATGGGCAAGCATCCTTGGCTGCTGGACAGTCTGCCTTGCCTTGGTAACCTTGGCCACTCAGTTGATTGTTCAGTGCCTTCTCCATGGTGATATTTTCTGATGGACACTAACATGTGATATAAAATCTTCACCTGATGCTCGTATATGTCCACTTACATGTCTCTACCCCAGACCTCTTTGTCTGATCTTTCAGCCCTTTTCTTTCTGTGACCTATGCAGATGGTTATGCCATTGACTACTGCCTAGGAATCTGTCCCCAACTTGGTCCACTTCTTCCATAGGCTCACCAATTTGTCATTTCCTCAGGTCTCAGATACATCAATGGAACAGAACTGGGCTTTAGTCATAGCTCCACCCTTCTTTTCTTGGCCCTCGTTGTAATGAGGAGCCATGGTGGTGCTTTTGGTCTCTGGGATCAATGTAAGTTCATTGTAAGTGTCTTTATTCCTTCCTCATCCTCTATAAAGGAAGGTGAAGAATTTCTATTTTACTGTCTTCTCCTTGACCCTCAGGCTTCTAAGAACCACTCCAGCAACAAAATTTTCCCATCATCTTGGGTTTTGTATCCTGAAAGGGCCTTACATTACATTCTGAATTTAAGACTGTATCCTGCTGCCTAGTCTTACATTCCAACATCTTTATTCTGTACATTCAAAGTCCAATTCCAGGAGCACACTTCTGGCTCCTGCCAGTACATGTGGCTAGTTTGTTTGTTTGTTTGTTTTCATTTTTTAAAAAGTATATCGTCTATAATGTCCCCAGCAGAGTTTTGGTTGGAATTCAATCCTAGTTGTTGCCCTGGTGATCTGGAATAGAGGTGGAACATTTCCTCAGGAGTCACTTGTTTCTTTGTTGGGGGAAGAGCTTCCTTACCATTTTCCAGGAGGGCAGAAATGCTAGCTTCTACCACCTCTGCAAGGTGGGAGTTTGGGCCACCTCTGTAGGCTCAGAGAGTCTAGGATATATGACAGAGCAAACATCTTCAAAGGTTTCCATCTAGATGTTCCCATCCCATATTCTGGGCTTTCAGATTTCCCACCAGGTCCCTGACCCTTACATACAGACCTGCCTTGACTGAGCATTCAGATGTCTTTGGAGCTCAGTTTGCTATGCACCTCCCGTCCTTCCACCGCAGGAGACACAAACCTCTTTGTAAGCTACCTCACAGGCTCTCTGGCTCCCACACTTAGTCATTGGGTCTTGTTGATGCATCATCAAGGTCTCATTATCTTTCTGCATGGCAGCAGTGCAACTTTAACATCATCAGGCAACTTGGCTCCCTTGGTAGATGTTGTTCCCATAATTTTCAAATGCCTGCATTGCTGCACCTGGCACAGAATCCCCCTCCAAATGTGCATTTTCCTAGATTGCCATCAGTGAAATCTTTAACAAACGTGCTGCCATCTTGTGTCAGGAGCTATCTGCACCTCTTACTAACCAGGATGGCATTCCTCCGCATCTGCCAGTTGGTGGGTGAGCCAGTCCCAAATACCCATTTTACTGCTTGTTTTCTGGAACCACTCCTAGAACCACTAATGTTAGTCCAGGTTTTCTGAGAAACCGATGCCAAGATGAGAATAAATATGCAAGGATTGTGTTAGGGAGGAACTCCATAGAAAAAACAGGGAGGGAGAAAGAGAAGGATAAAAGAGCCTTGGGACCACAATGCAAATTTCACCAAATGTAGGAGAGAAGAAGTAAAGGTGGCAGAGTTGCCCTAGTCACCTGCATGATCTATAGTTTCTGCAAGGTTGTCAGAGTCTTTGAGTCAAAGATGCGTGTTTCCCAGTATGGGACCCTCCTTAGTATCCCTGCTATAAACAGTCATTGGCTGGGAGAAGCTCCTGGGACACCGTGTGGCCTCAGTCCACATGTGGTCATGGGTTTCAGAGCACAAGAGCTGGTCAGTTTAGGTCATTGTTGTTGAAGGTTGGTGGCTTCCATTCTCATGGCCACCCCAACTGACAAAAGGCATAGGTAAGATATCTATAAGGCTGACCCCATTCTCATGGCCACATTTATGGAAATCAGAACAAGAGGGGGTACTTTTTAATCACAAGTGGTCCACAGTAAGGAAGGATTTAGTTCTCAATGATTTTATACATTCATTGGAAATCATTAAGACTGAACCTCTCTATATAGGGTGTTAATTTACTCAAATATGGTGCTGAAGTAGGAGTGGAGGGGGTCATGTGGTATGGAACTTGTACTAAAGATGCCTTTACATAAGTACATAAGTTTGTCCTTATTTAAATAGAGTTGAATAGGTTTCTTTCAAACCTCATAATTCTCTGAGTCTTAAATATTCAAAAGCTATTATGCAAATTGTAATTCTAGTTTAAGGCAATTAGTGTACAGGGTTGGCCAGCATTACAAAGATGTAAAGTTACTTATTACTGAAGTTTACATTGAGATTTTTGTTCAATATAATAAATGTTTCCATAAACTCAGTTTGAGAAATGTTAGGACAGAAAATTATCTCCCTACAGTTAGGAATGCTTAAAAATACCAATGTTTAAAGCAAGGTATGAAATTAGTATGCAGTCTTTATGATTCTACAAGCCAATTTTGAAGAATTTTCTAAATATGTGCTCAGAAGACACACATTATAATTGATAGTCAATGAGTACATCTTAGCCTCAAAACATGCACCAATGTCAAATGTCATTTTTAAAATGATATCTGGAAAGTTTTCTAATTTCTTTTTTTTCTTCTAAGATGATCAGTAGTTTAAACAGCTCAGAAGGCTTTGTAAATTACCAAGAACATACTTTGTCCTAGCTTCTAGTATTTGCATCAAGTCTTAAGAAGCGTTATTTCTTTTTTTTTTTTACCTAATTATTTAGAAAGTACAAGTAGTTGTTTAGTTGCAGTTGACTCTTGAACAATATGGCTTTAAACTGAGCAGTTTCACTTGTATGCAGATTTTTTTCAATAAATACTTGTATGGTTTCCTGTCCATGGTTGGGAGTTAGTGGATGCAGATGACTGGGTGTATGTACCGATCTACACCATTTTACATGTAGTAGGCTTAAGCATCTTTGGATTTTTGTATCTGCAGGGGTTCCTGAAACCAATCCTCCACAGGTAACAAGGTACACATTAAGTTTTGGGGGAGTCAAAAGGTATATGAAGATTTTAAACTGTGCGCCCAACTTCCGTGTTGTTCAGGGTCAACTGTATTAGGTATCTGAACCAGGAACTGGCTCCTTAACACCAGTTTAAACTTGGGAACTGGGAGACAGTTGCATGAGGAGGTTGGACAGGAAAGCAATTTCTGTGTTCTTTGAGATTTATCTTTTAAATTTTGGGGAATAAATAATGTGTAATATCGATTTACTAGAAAGAAAAGTGACTTAAAACTACCCCGCAGAAATCTTTCATTGCTTTAAGATTCTTTAGAATTATGGTGTCTCCAAAGTGATTTATTATTAGATGTACTGAACCACGTAAGTCAATGTTATCTTGAAGTTCAAACACATCAGATAAGAGGAACCACTAAATAACATCAGGGCAGTTGTAAAGAACAACTCAGGAGAATTATAAAAGAAATCTTTGGATTTGATCTGTGTTTACATTTGACACTGTGCCTGTGTGTTCTAATTATAATCACTATAATATACAAAAGTTGATTAATCATAAAGTAAAATTGATGTCAAGGGAGAACTCATGTTCAGCAAATACATATTTCTAGCCATTTTAACAGGGCAGAGCATACTTGCACTTCTGAGGGTGAGAAACACTTTGGCATATAGTCTGAGAATTGATAACTTTTTGGATATAGAAAACTCTGAAAAAGCCACATCAAGACTGCATGGTATGATGGGTGGTTTTAAAATATTTCATAAAGACTCTTTGAAGGATTTGATATTTTGCAAGAAAATACTATTTACCATTAAAAGGAAAGTTGGTGGAAATAACACAAAAATGTGAATGAATTGAATTCTGATTTAATGCCACCGATTATTAAAAAAGTATTTCAGACTTACAAGGACATTTCTTTGCATCTCTCAGATTAAGATATTGAAAAAGAAGCTTTTTAGGGGGGCAAATCTGGGTTCTACTGTTAGAGAAATTAGTAACATTTTCTGACTGCCTCCCTGCCATCTTTTTCGCAGACTCGGGGCTCTTGCTATTGGCATTGAAGAAAATGGAGAGCAAGAGAGGTGTTGATGAGGAAACTATCCTCAAGATGCTTAATATTTAGTATTCCTTACAATCATTTATACAAGCTTTGCAATCAATTTATTCGCCAACTAGCATGTAATGTCTAATGTTATTTTCTCCCTCTTCTTCATGGTTGACCCCAAACATTCTACAATGCAGGTATCAGAGGTCAAACAGGAGCTTGCATGTCTTATTCAGGCTTTTACAAATGTATTAACTACTTCTCCCAGTAGGAGGTTGAAGTTCCTGTTAAACTTTAAAAGGCCTGATTCTTTCTAAATTTATAAACTTTTACTTGAAAATAATTTCAAACTTATACAAGAGAGGCATGAATAAGACTAGTGCAAAGAACACCTACATACCTCTTATCCAGATTTATCTATTGTTAACGTTTTACCATCTGCTTCAAAATGTGCTCTTTCTCTCCATATACATGATATTTATATTGTATTTATATATTCATGTATGTTACTTTTTTCTTTACTTTCCATCACGACAAGTTGTTTCAAGCTTGTGCTTATCTTGAGCTTAGCCTGCCCCAGCCTGAAAACAGCCTCTCTGAGAAGACCTGCTTCCTTTTAATGGAAAGTGATACTAGAGACCAAGATCTGAGTAAGAAGTGTGCTCATTTCTCCTGGGGTATCATTGCTTTTTGTACCTGGCAGCAGACAGGCTAGGAAATATGTGCATGTGTATATATTCACATACATACATGCAAATAAAAATACACATACATGTATGTTCACACATTCTATATTTATTCAACCCATACTCTCATCCCTGCGTCACTCTTAGCTAGAAGATAGGAAATACTCATGAATAAATAGTAAAATATATTAATGGAATTATGAAATATTCATGAAATAATTATCATTAATTTCTTTGTCAACATCTTTGCAGTTGTCTTTGTTTGGGTACATGTCATCCTTAAATAGATTATCATATTTCTCTTTCATTTTTATAAAATCCTTATTTTTGCCCTCTTATTTTCTATTTTCCTTTTACTATTTCATTTTCAAAGGCAAAATCTTTCTTAATATATCCGATTCTGTTCTAGAAGTGACACATCTTTGAGGTTGCCACTTGTTGTCCTAGGTACTTTCAAGTTCCTTTCCTGTGGTCAATTCTATGAACTACCGCATTCTGACATATGCTCATTATTTTATAATTTATCATTGAGCATTTTCTCTCTGAGAATGATTTTGTCTGTGTTGCATCTCAGTTCTTTGCTCTCCTCTGTTCTCACTCATGGGAAATTGTTAGTTTTCTGTCCTCTGCTTTCAGCACTCAAAGGCTTGCAGCACAGAGCTGGCGGGGAGAAGCCAATGGAATGTTTTTGTTTGTTGTTTCTATACTTAGTCATTATAAAGCTGCATTTCCCTGCCTCCCAGTAACGCTTAAAGTGTTGACTCTGTGTGGTTTATTTGTTCTCCCTGTTGATTTCATGGAGTGCTGGTCAATAAAAATAGTTTCATGTCTTTTGAAAAATCTTAAAAATATTACAGCCCTAGAATGAAATGCATTCATAGAAATAATCATTGAGGTTTCATTATTTAGACATTAGATAAAAATGTGATCCAGGTACAAAGGTCTTCAATTAATTTGGACAGAGTAACCAGAAGGTCAGAAAGTGGAAGCGACCAGGTGGGAGAGATGGGTAGCATAGCCAGATGGCCGAGGGACAGAGGAGTGGGGTGACATAGGAGAGTAGAGGTGTAATGAACGGGAAAAGCACTGGAGGTTTGTTATTATCTCCCAAATCAGAGATTTTGGAAAATCAGCAGCATTTAACATAATAGAGCTTCTAGGGAAAAGGTATCCTCAAACAAGAACCAGGGGGAGCAAATACTCTGTGAATAGTTGGTAAATAAGGTGAGTAGCGGCACATTCAGATTGGAGAGGCTGAGCAGGGCAGCATCAGAATTAAAGTACAATATGTAGGTTGGCTGAGGATAGTGTCATTTCAAGATGAACTGTTCTTAAATTTTAAATGCCTATCATGTACGAAATAGCTTCAGTGCAGGCACCAGTTAGTCTCCCATTTGAATAGGAAGCTTAGAGATGGTCCAGGCAAAGGGCCCTAGGAGAAACAGATGTCTCATCTGTGGGCATGAAGCAGACATAGCAGACATCCCTGGTTGAGTTTATAGGAGAGGAAAAGTCTTTTTATTCTTTTACCCTTCAGGGTTCTCAGCTGAGTTTCTATTAAAAAAAGACAACTCTGTGTCAGGTGTTGAGGAAGTTCAGAGAACCATATCACTAAATCCTGCTTTCGAGGGCACTGTAGTACAGTTGGAAAGAGGAGGCAAATGCACTTAAAATGCTGCACCTTTAAAATAAACCAATGCAGATGCTGGCATAAGCCAGGGCATAATTAAGACATGCATGCAGTCTAAGTATCAGGTCATATGCCAGTGTTCATAGGAGAGAGAATTTACCTGGGGCTGGAGTAATCAGGAGAGAATTCTGTGAGGCTATTAGGACGAAGACTAGGTTTCTAAAACATGTGGTCGGGCAGTAAGAAGGGCACAAAGTATGCAAGGCTAAGCATGTTTTCTGAAAAAGAAACCAAACCCTCCCTAGAAAGGAATGAAGAAATACCACAAACAAAAGCATAGCACCCCTTCGTCTGATAAAAGACCCAGGGCATTAAGTTTTAATGAAAATGTCTATATTCCAAAGAATGACTGTTTGCTAAACAAACCTACAACCAATTATTTACTACATTGAGGTGAGAGAACAGGTCTACTCAGCAGTATAATCCCTTTAGCAGAATAATAGCTAATATTGTGTGGATAATCACGAGGTTCCAGGCACGGTTGTAAGTACCTTCATAATGCCTCCAATAGTCCTGTAAGGTTAGTACCACTATTATCTATATTTAGAGATGAGGAAACGGAGCCACAGGTAGGGTGACACTTGCTCAAAGTCGCATTGCTAGTGAGCGGCCACAGGATGAGGTAGTGGTACAGCGGCTGTTAAATTGGATGTGGAAACAGCTTCAACCCAAAAGAGTGAGCATTTAATAATATTCATAAAAAGGAAATTCTAGCCATACTAACCAGCTTCTTATTGCATCAGGGAAATTCCTTCAGGACCAATTGTGATTAGTAAAATGAATCTTTAGATGTCTTCACTAAGCAGTGCTCTGGAAATAGTACGGGGTACACATGGCATATTTTAATATTTGCTATAGAATTTAGACAACTGTCAGCCCATGGGGAGCTCTTATTTAAACTAATTTAAAATAAATGAGTAGTTAACATTTCATGAACTAATGAATCAAACATTTTGCTAAATGGAATACAAATCATGTGTGTAGCTCAACCCTCAATGTGGGCTACAAATCCTATATACAATTCAATTAAAAATAAGCTCTTTGACCTTTGTTTGATTACAAAACAACTTCGTGTTTCACCCCTGGAAGTATCATTCAGCACTCACCCCAATACACACTTCTCATAATAATATATTTTGATTTGATCTATGATTTTTTTCAGTGAACAAAATACGTTGAATAATCCTTTCAAGTTAACTTAACATGTCATCCATATTGTAATTAAATCCCTTGTTTGAAAGGGTGAGGATAGGAAAGTAGGTGGGGTCTAAGATAAAGACATTTCAAAGTCAACTTCATTCTTTTAAGGTTGTTTTGCTATATATATCTTTTATTGAGAGCTTTCCAGATTTCAGTCCTTATTCTGAATTCTTGAGATGCAATATTCAAAATAGGCTTCATAGCAGAACTAAGTGCTAGCATTATTACCATCGCTAGTATAAATAGACTCACTCATGAATCCACCATTTATTGATTATCTGTTGTGTGTCAGATGGTGTGTTGGGCAGGAGCCATCCTTTTGACATCTGGGCACCAGGAACAGTAAACCCCTGTCTCCTGGTTTCTGTGGCAGGGCGAGAACCTAACATCCATAAGTGCCAGTTAGGAAATGCAGATGGACTAGTTACATTAACCAACCTCCCTGCTTTCACTCTAGTTGTTAAAAACTCTCCTGCCTTTTGTTTCAATAGGAGTTCATTCTGATCTTTTACACCTATTGTGATTGTCTTGAATAAAACCTCCCTTGCCTGTTTAACTGGTGGGGTGCAATTTTTCTATTACAGATCTATTCAAATGGAATACCATGTGAATGGAGGGTAGCCCCCTAAAGTGTCACAATATGTGGTCCTGGCTACATCCTAGAAAGGGGGGAAGGGGACATTAACGTACGTGGCTTCATAACTACATAGCTACAATTATTATAAGTGCTATGTAAAAAAATTACTAAGTGCCATAAGTTAGTAGTTATCTTTTAATAGTTAACTCCAACTGAAGAAGCCTCCAGGAATAATTTTGGGGAAAAATTACATTTAGATTTCATTCTCAGCCCAACTTGGAGTTAATTAGAATGGTGAGGTGCAGACAAGGTATATGACCTCCAGATGGAAAGAACAGAGTACAACTATCGAATAGCTTTGACCACGTGAGTGTGACAGAGATTAAAAACAAAAAAGTAGAGATTAAAAGATGAGACATCACAGATTCTTCTCCCTTAATGAGAGAGATGAGTCTCAAAAGGAAACGGGCTGTACAAACTGCATTTCATGGCTACCATTAGGCAGCAACAGTGAATGAACGTGGTTAAAAAGCCCAGAGATTCGCGGTTTGTTGTTTTTGCTGTAAAAGTCAAGTCATTGACAAAAAGGAAAACAGTTCACAGATCAGTGTGAGGGAAAAGGAGCAGGAAGACAGATCATAGGCAGGCTGGCTAAAAGGGTCTTGGAATGGAGTTGTGAGTTCATGGAAAAGAGAAATGTATAGGCAAATGTCTCCTTGGGGTATTAGGGTATTTCAGGTTCTCAACTGCCTTTAGCTCAAAAGAATCCTCACACCACAGTGGTATGCCTTAGGGGGCCTGTTCTGAGCCCCTTCATAAATCTGAGAGAACAGCGAGTGTTTTAAACATTGTGAGATCCTATCGTGCTGTTAGAGTGATTATTTTGTGATTGATGCAAGTGTATAATTATTGCCCAATATCAGCATTATTGTCCATTATTGTTCTGAGTTCTTTAAGGCTTTCATATATTGCCCAACTTGCTAGCATTTAAAAGTATATAGAAACTAAAATAAATCAGGTTGAGAACAAGTGGGTTAACGCCTTTGTTTAAGGACTATATTAATTAAGAAGATATTTTAACTAATCAGAAACATATGATAAGAAATGGAAATGGCACCATAGGACCATATTCCAGAATGTGAACCCCTCCCTCCCCCCACCGTATCACCTTGCAGAAACACTCTTTTCCTCTCCCCCGACACAAGTTCAGGGTTTCGGGCTTGGGCAAGAAAGTTATTTCACCCATTCTTAGAACTGCGTTCTACCTGGACATGAAAGGGATAGAGCTGGCTGAGAACTGGGCAGTGGCTGACTGCTGAAAGTGAGCAAAATCTGCCACCCCAAATATGCCCCTTTGACTTTAGAATTGCTTTAGGCTGATTATTTTTAAGACACCAGAGAGGGTCTAAAACCAAGTAAAAGTTCCCCTGTTGTAAGAGATATTTATGTTTATAAGGGAATGCTCCCTTTGTAAAGGTGTTTTCCTGTTTCCACCAGGAAGGAGGAGGTGGCTAAATCACTAGAAAGTCATCACTGGGGAAGGCAAGGAGTTAAATCTGCCTGACAACCGAACCCATGGTTACTGTCCTTTTCAGGGTAACCTTCCATACCTGACCCCTCTACCAGGACCCCAACATCTTGTTTGTCTTTAGCTGGAGATAGTGTTTACATTGTAGGCTGGGAGTTGGAGTTCCTGGGTCTCTCTCATGTATATAGGTTGTATGCATATTATTAAATTTCTGCTTCTTTTTTTCCTATTAATCTGTTTTTTATTACAGGGTGTCTTAGCCAAGAACACAGAAGGACAAAGGGAAATTATTTTTTTCTCCTTACATGGGCTCTTCCCCAGAGAAACCATTTCCCATCTCAGCAGCCCATGTTCTGTACAAAACGCACCTGACTTAAGGGTTCCCAACTCCTTTCTCATGCCCTGAAGTCTGCAGACTCTGGATTCAGGGTCTAAGTGACTTGCGTTATAGGGAGTCCTTTTCTCAAAGGACCTGACAATGAGTGTATTCTTTTTTTTTTTAATTACTTTATTGTTGTTCAATTACAGTTATTTGCATCCTCTCCCTCCCCTCTCCCCTCCCCCTTAGTTCCCTCCATGTGTCCTCTACAGTGATTCCTGAAAACGCTTCTCCCCATTGTCCCCTCCCCACTCCCCCCGGCCATTGATAGACTGTTCTTAATTTCAATGTCTCTGTTTATGTTTTGCTTGCTTTCTGTTTTTGTTGTTTATGATCCAGTTAAAGGTGAGATCATATGGTATTTGTCCCTCACCACCTGGCTTACTTCACTTAGCATAATGCTCTCCAGTTCCATCCATGCTGTTGCAAAGGGTATAAGCTCCTTCTTCCTC
>PVJI01019275.1:0-31293 GCA_004026765.1 Micronycteris hirsuta
TTTGATTACGGTGTGCCTTTGTGTCGATTTCTTCTTGTTGTTTATGCTTTGAGATTCATTGCACTTCTTAGATCTGAGTTTATAGTTTCCATCAAATTTGGAAAATGGTCAGCTGATATTTCTTAAAATACTGTTTGTAGAGCCCCTCACTCACCTCCCTCCTGGGGGCTCCAATTATATACATTCGGCTCCCTGAAGTTGTCCCACAGCTCACTGCTGCTCTCGTTTTTTCCCCCAGCCATTTTCCTGTGTTCCGCTTTGGATAGTTTCTATTGCTATGTCTTCAAATTCACTAATTTGTTTCTTCTGTGACATCTAAACCCTAACCCTTTAGTAAAAGGTACTTATATAGAGAGATTAAAAACAAGTATGAAAAGAGGTTAACAATTGTGAAATCTAGGCATAAGGTAGGTGGGCAACCATTACACTATTCTTTCAACTTTTTACTATGTTGGAAATTTTTCTTAGGAAGAGATTGGAGGCAGGGAGAGAATGAGTGTAGCCATTCTATGAGAGACTGAGCAGCTCATTCAGTCTCAGTTAAAGCCTGAAAAATCCTATTACTCTAACCTGAATTTCAAAGTTCCTTAAAGGATAAATGGGGGTTTGGAGAGAGAGAGAGAAAAGAAGGAGGAAGAAGAGAAAGTGGAGGAGGGAGGGGAGAAGAGGGAAAAGAAAGGGGGAGGAGGAGAAGAGAGACTGACTGCACCATATAACCGAAACAGTCAAGTTCAAGGTAACCTGACCTTGGATGGTCTGAGGAGAGCAAACTGGAAAACTCTCAGTGGCCACGTGATTGCCTCATCTTAAAATCCCAGGGAGGCGCTTTTATCCAAACACAATGAGGTCTGTAGACTGAATAACTTGTAAGGGGCCTGCCTCACAGTAACCTGTCGTTGGAAGCCTGGAGCGTTAGATCAACATGAGGTGGAGGAGGCTCTCGCTCAGCTCGTGTTCTGTTTTCCTCAAATCCCTAGCAACGAGTACCAACAACATTGACATGACCAGAGACCAGGAAAGGGCTCTCTACTCCTTCCCCTGGCTACACGGGCCCAAGAAGATGGGTGAAAAGGAACTATGGTAGGAGAGGGTCAATGGGCTTGCTTACCCCTGCCACTCCCAGTGGGGGGGCTCTCAAAGACCATCTAAGCCTAAAAATTCTTCCTTCTTCCCCCTCAGCTGCCAAACAGATGCAGCTTTGTTCCTGCTGCCATTAAAGGAAGTTCCTGAGGATCGTCCATGGGGAAGTCCTGAGTTACAACTCAGCCAAGTATAAGAGGCCTTTCCGCCCTCCCAGTTTTAACGCCCCCAGTAGCTTATGCTTGTCATTGTGAATCTATGCTGGCTCGGAACATGAAAACAACGCTGTCTGTCCCCAGCAGCCACAGAGAAGGAAAAAACCTGCCAGCGTGGCTCCTCCAACAGGCTGGTCCAATCCGACTTTCTGCTGTGGGTGGGAGGCTGGGCCCGATGCTTCCAAGACCCTTCCCAGAGCCAAGGGGCTACACAGGGACGGCACCTTGACCCAATGCAAAACCCAAATCCTTGGAGCTTTGCATTCCGACTGACTACCACCATTTCCTCTTCAAAGCAATCCTGAAAAATGACGGCCCCACAGGCAAAGGCCGACTTTCAGACACAAGGGAACACCATGGAGAGAAAAACTGACAAGTAGTCGCCTGCCAAGCCCTGGAGGGTGGAGGCTTGTTCCTCCACAGACTCCTGGTTGCTGGCCCAAGCCTGTGGGCCCTGGGAGCCACAGTGTCTGCGACACTGTCCTGCTCGGTTCGCATCCTTCAAGCCTGCTGGCTACACTTCCTGTCTTCAGGCCGCAAGTACCCGAAACACGTTCCCTCCACAAGCCGATCTTCCCTGGCAAACCCGTTTCTTCTCCTTCTTTCATATCGCAGTGAATGGCCCGACCTTCCAATTGGCTGCCCAAGCCAGAACACCAGGGATCCTTCCAACTCCTCTTCCTCATCCGCCATGTCCAATCAATCACCGCGACCTGACAGTTCCCCGTCCTGAGAGTCCTGCAGGTGGGTCTTCTCTCCACCAGCTGCTGTTTCTCCATCACTAGCAGAGACCCCCCTCCTCACCTCCACCCTCTCCCGCCTGGGTCACCACGGGCTTCCTAGGGAAACCCTCTGCCCATCCATTCTCCACACAGCAACCGGAGATCTTTCAAAGCTAAATCCCCCTCCCTGACTTAAAACCTTCAGTGATGTCCCACTGCTCCTGGAATAAAGAGGAAAGTCCTTCACACAGACAGAAGAGCCCTGAGGACCTCTCCAAGATCCCTTCACACCCCCTCGCCACCCCGCTGCAGCCGCACTGAGGCTTCCTTTTTCTTGCCGAGCATGCACACGATCTACCCGACGTACCCCCCCCCAGGCCCCACCAACCCCAGCCTTCTCCCGGCTGCCCCTCCTCAGCCCCCGGGTCTCCCTCGGCCTCCTGCATTCCCCGGGCATTGTTGGGAGTTCCCAGGTGCTCCAATGTCATCATGCCCTCGGCTCCTCTCAGGGCAATGCCCCTGACGAGTCACCAGTGCTTGTCAATCCCACTAGGACCGGGTCTCCTTCTGCACCATTCTACTACCTGCTGCCCTCAGCACAGCTCCTGGCACGCGGAGGGACTGCGCCAGTATTGGTCAAGGGAACGCAAACGGGGTCCCAGGACCTCCAACGCAGGCTAACGTGGAAACGAGCTGTGATGCATGACCCTGGGCTTCTCTGACATCTCAGCTCTCCAAACAAGGAGAGTGCTGGAGACTCTGACTCAAATCCGTATCGTCTGATGATTTTTTAAAAATCATCACCGTGGGCCCGGCTGGTGTAGCTCAGTGGATTGAGCGCGGGCTGGGAACCAGAGGGTCCCGGTTCGATTCCCAGTCAGGGCACATGCCTGGGTTGCAGGCCGGGTCCCCAGTGAGGGCCATGTGAGAGGCAACCATACATTGCTCTTTCTCTCTGCCTTCTCTTCTCTCTGAAAATAAATAAATAAACAATCTTAAAATTAAAAAAAAAAAAAAAATCATCACCGTGGCTGGCGTAGCTCAGTGGATTTAGTGCCAGCCTGCAAACCAAAGGGACACCAGGTCGATTCCCAGTCGGGGCGCATGCCTGGGTTGCATGCTGGGTCCCCAGTTGGGGGGGTGTGAGAGGCAACCAATCACCGTATCTCTCGCACATCGAGGTTTCTTCCTCTCGCTTTCTCCCTCCCTTCCCCGTTCTCTAAAAATAAATAAATAAATAAATAATCTTAAAAAAATTGTTTGCTTTTCTCTGCTTTTCTCCATCTTTAACTTTTCCTCTAAGAATAGGCTTTCTTAGTGTGATGAATACTTAATATCTCATTCACTTCCTACAAGGTCAGCTCTTAGACAAAATAATTAGTAGACATTAGAAACATCAGGGTCATACAAAAAATAGGAAGAAAGGAACATTGGAAGTCTGCCCTGCGAGAGCCTGCAATTTGAACTGTCAGTAGTTATTCTTGCTTCGCAGCCCCAGAGACCCACGAAGATCAGATCAGCGTGCATCAGAATAAATTACTTTATTTTAACCAATGCGAACCTTCCCACAGGGTATCAGAGGAGGCAGTAGCTGTCTGCTGTCTAGCCATCACTAGATTATATGTCTATCAAAAGTCTAAGTGAGTTGTTTCCCTGATTCTCCTAATGATTATTCAGTAACTGTGAGCAGGTATACTAAGCTCTGTAATTTTATCTATAAAATAATAAAAACTGCTTTGTAGTGACTCTTGTTTTCCAAGCAATGCTTTAGGTGAGCCTTAAAAGAATTCTGTAATGCTCAGATTAGAATCCCCAATTTAAAAAGACGTTAAATAACACACCCAGGTCACCCAGACACTAAGCATTAAAACTGGAACTGTGAGCCCTGGCCAGCGTGGCTCAGTCGGTTAGAATGTCGTCCTGTAAACCAAAAAGTCGCGGGTTCAATTATCAGTCAGGGCATATACCTGCGCTGCAGATTTGGCCCCTAGTCGGGGCATGTGAAAGAGGCAACTGATTGGTGTTTCTCTCCCTCTCCCTCCCCCTCCCTTCCTCTCTCTCTCAAATCAAAAAGCAAGAAACACACCTGGGACTGTCGGCTCGATGTCTGACTTCTCACCCAGAACTTCTCCCAATACCCAGCACTGCAGGCAGTTACCTACACGTAAGCTCCTGTAAGACCGTCAGCTGACTTCTCAACAGGAACGTTGCAGGCAGAAGGGACTGGCGAGAAGTATTCAGTGATGAAAAGCAGGGACCTACAACCAAGACTTCTCTACCCAGCAAAGCTATCATTTAGAATCGAAGGACAGACAAAGAGCTTCCCAGACAGGAAAAAGCTAAAGGAGTTCATCACCACCAAACCAGTATTACAAGAAATGCTACAGTCTTTTTTAAGAAGAAGAAAAAAATGAATAATAAACATCCATCAAAAAGAATGAAATCTCACCATTTGCAACAGCATGGACGGACCAAGAGGGTATTACTCTAAATGAAATAAGTCAGCTGGAGAAAGACACATACCATATGATTTCGTTTATATGTGGAACCTAAAAAACAATATAAGCAAACGAACAAAACAGAAACAGACTCATAGATACAGGGAACAGACTGATGGTTGGCAGAGGGGAGGGGGTGGGGGGCTGGGTGAAGCAGGTGAAGGGACTAAGCCGTGCAGATCGGTGGTTACAGAACAGTCATGGGGGTGTGAAGTGCAGCGCAGGGACTACAGTCAGTAACAGCATGATAACCATGCACGGTGCCAGTGGGTACAGGAAACACCAGGGGAAATGCTTTGTAAAGCGTATGACTGTCTAACCACGAAGCTATACACCTGAAACTAACATAAAAGAATATTCAACGTAATCTGTAATTTTAGAGAATTTTTAATTAAGAAAGGTCAACCTTTAAAGTAAATAAATGAAATGAAGGCTGAGATACCTCCCCCCAACTCCAGCTCTAACAACAGCCCTGAGCTGAGCGAGGCGATCATGTAAGAGGACCCAGTTGGGGACACTCCGAGCGCTTCCCATACAGGCAACCACAGGACCGGGGCTCCGAATTGATGGCTGCCGAGTTGCCAGCGACAACTGTAAAATCTGGCCTGGCTACTCCACTAAAGAAAAGATACTTCATTAACTGCCAAATACCTGTTTGCTTAAGAGGTGCCGTGTGCCAAAAACAACCCAGAGGGAAAACCTTTCGGTGCACATCCAATAGCCCTTGGGATCCCGCGGCAGATAAATGCCCTCTTACATCTGATGGTTAACACACAAACGGTACCTGAGTCCCAAGCACCTCTTATGGAAATTTTGTCCCTATTTAAACTACTTATCACCCATAAGCATTACCTCTGGTTCAAAACAAAGAAAGACTGTATTTAGAAATAAATGGGAAGAATATTGCATATTTAAAACTATGGGGGGGAATAAAACCGATGGGATTCAACTAAGGCTGTACTCAGCCTCAGATGCTTTTATTAGAAGAAAAATAATTAATCACACATTCAAAATTAAATTAAGAATACACGCCCACAACATAGATGGAAGGAACTGATTTTTTTTTTAAAGATTTTATTTATTTATGTTTAGACAGAAGGGAATGGAGGGAGAAAGAGAAACATCAGTGTGTGGTTGCCTCTCACGTGGCCCTCCTGGGGACCTGGCCTGCAGCCCAGGCATGTGCCCTGACTGGGAATCGAACCGGCGACCCTTTGGTTCACAGCCTGTGCTCAATCCACTGAGCTACACCAGCCAGGGCGCAACTGATTTTTTAAAGAAGACAATTAAAATAGACACGTGTCTAGAAAATATCTCCTTAAAAATAATAAGACAACCAGGGTAGAATGAGAAAGAAGATCACAACCACCACCGCAGAATATCTTTTCAAAATTCTACAAACTTAATTTACTCAATAAATTTGAAACTTTCAAGTTAAAAGGCCTATTTTATAAGAAAATATAAATTGTCAAAACTCACTCAAGCGAAGAAGCAGAAAGCCTAAATAAACAAACAGGAATCAAATACATTTAAAAGGCTGTCAAATATTTAACCTCTTCCCCCTAAGGAGCAACAAACCAAGTAGTTTGTGGATAAATCATTTCTAACATTCAAGGAAGGGAATGCCCACGTTATACAATCTATTCTGGAGCGTATAAAAGGACAAGGGACTCCCCGGTCCCTTTCAGGAGAGAGAAGTTCCGATGCTGAAGACCTAAGAAAGGTTTAAAGAGAGAAAGAACTATTATATAGAATACAGAGTTCGATTGTTTATTCGGAATATTCAGTGAGTGCCCACTATGTACCAGTACTGTTCTTCTAGGATAAACAAATAACCTGTAAGAATGAAATGTCAGATCTGACAATTCAGCATAGCCAGGGGGACAGGAAATTCTGGGGGAAATCAGGGTAAGTTTCTATTTTATACAAAGTACTCAGAGAAGACCTTATTGGTGAGGTGGCATTTGATCACAGACCTAACGGAACTAAGGAAACAAGCATGCAGGTATCTGAAGGAAGAACATTCCAGACACAGGAAACAGCTAAGACAAAGCCCTGAGATGGGATCATACTTGGAATGACAAAGAACAGCAAGAAGGCTACAATGTTAGTAAATATAGATGCAAAAATAATGAGTAAAATTTGATAATACAGAAAAGGAACAATACATGACTATCAAGTGACGTTTATTTAAAGTGTAATGAGCCCTGCCTGGTGTGGCTCTGTGGACTGAGGAATGGCCTGCGAACCCAAAGGTCGCCAGTTCGATTCCCAGTCAGGGCACATGCCTGGGTTGCAGGCCAGGTCCTCGGTTGGGGGTGTACAAGAGGCAATCACACGGTGTTTCTCTCCTTCTCTTTAGCCCCCTCCCTTCCCCTCTGTCTAAAAATAAAAATTAAAAAAAAAAAAGTGTAATGATTGACCAGTATTAGAATTAATTATACTATATTACTAGATAAATAAGAAAAAAATTATAGGACCATTTCAAAAGAAATGGAAAAAGTGGTTACTTCTGATTTTAAAAGCAAAACTCTTGGTAACCTGGAGCTAGAAGCAAGCAGTTCAGATGCCACTTCCTTAGGGAAGCTTTACCTCCCCAGTCTCAGGCCAGGCCTCCCTGTGACGTGTGGCCACAGTGCCCTGTGCCACTCCTCCGTAAGTCTCCTCACGACCCTGACTAATTAATTACTTGCACTAACTGTGAGACTCTAAGCTCTCTGGGGGCCGGAAGTAGTACCTGGCCCGGGGCTCATCACAAACACTCCAGGAGGAGTCTACCGAGAAGTTAGCAGAACTCACGTGGACACATAAAAAGACCTCAGCGAGTGGAGAAATACGCTGTTGCTTTATGGGAGACTCAATTTGCAAACATATCAGTCCTCTCTAAATCAACCTATAAACTGAGTAAAATTCCTATAAAAGTTCCAACATTCATCTGGATTGATAAAGGCTAAGAAGAGCCAAGCTAATTTTGGGGGGAAAAATAATAATAAAGGGAGATTTCCACCTACCAAATTTCAACACATACTATCAGAACACTAGTTTGAACACTAGCTAAAAAACACTCTGGGCTTTACCTTTCCTGTCTGATACCATCATGGGTCATATTAACATTTTTAAAAAGGAACAGGAATACAAAAAATGACAGTATATATAAAATAGAAATTAGGAAACAAATTAAGAAAATTGATTATGAACTTCAAAAAACTCTAAATGCAGCTACTATGGCTGAAAAGGCATTTTGATAAAACACCAAAGAACATGGGAATTAAAACAATAGCCATCACTTAAAATAACGGTCTGTTACACACAAAGCAATGCACTAGCAATTTACATATTGTCTCTAATGCTTCAAACAACGCTGCAAAGCAAATACAATTATTAATTGTCTTAATTTTGCAGTTGAGTTTAGCTGATGTGTCCAAAATGATAGTTAGGTATTCGTTTTGACTTGTCCCCAAGTTAAAACTCGTGTCTTCTGATTCCAAAGTCTTATACCAAGATTATTCTACTAAATTTAGGAATACATTACCACTTAGTTATCTTAGAAAACTATCCTAGACATGGTTTTCGAGGGAGATAGTAACACGCTTCACAGGAATTACATAAGAAACCAGAATAAGCATAAGCAAATAAACTTAAAACTAACAAACACCAGTACCACCCCACCCAAACGGATGCTACTGCTACACAGGAGCACCATCCCGCCGGCTCGTTTCATGCCACCCACTGTCCTTTTGGCTGCAGGATCACGGGAAGATCCCGGGTTCCCAGGAGAGGAGCCCAGAAATCAGGGGAAAGGGACTCGGGGCAGCAATTATTTACAA
Organism: Micronycteris hirsuta; assembly: GCA_004026765.1. Classification (NCBI taxonomy): domain Eukaryota; kingdom Metazoa; phylum Chordata; class Mammalia; order Chiroptera; family Phyllostomidae; genus Micronycteris; species Micronycteris hirsuta. The sequence continues at coordinate 8,343 of PVJI01019275.1, forward strand.
AGCAGGTTCGAGGGTTTTCGGTATTTCATACCAGCCAAACCCGTGTCTGCCAACTGGATAGCAGCTTAGAGTTCATGCATGTGTAATGCTCAGAAATTTGGGGGAAGCCTGGAAGGGCCTGGCCCTAAAGAGAAGGCACCATGTGCTTGCAATTTGTTTCCAGAGATGTTTCCTGCCTGCCTGCCTGCCGCGTGAAATGAACAGTTCTAGGCACTCTGCGGACACCATGAGGAACAAGACGTGGTCCCTGCCTTCAAGGATCTTATGATTTAAGAAGGAAAACTTATAACAGTTATAACTTAATGCAGAATACAATGAAGTGCCATAAAAAAGAACTGAATGGCATCTGTGCTCACTGGCACAGGTCAGGGGCACATGCCTGGGTTTCAGGTTGGTCCCTGGCTGGGGGCATGGGAGAGACAACCAATTGATGTTTCTCTCCCTCTCTTTCTCCGTCCCTTACCCTCTCTCTAAAAGTAAATAAATAAAATCTTAAAAAAAAAAAAATTAAATGGCATCGATAGAGTTAGAGAAGAAATTTCTATTCCAGATAGGAGAGAGGGAGAGGCCTTATCGGAAAAAATATCATTGAACAGGACTTAAAGGATAGGGAGGTTCCCAGGATGGACAGACTTATATTAGAATCCTTTAAAAAAGAGAGGAGGGAGCCTGGCTGGTATAGCTCAGTGGATTGAGCACGGGCCGCGAACCAAAGGGTCACCGGTTTGATTCCCAGTCAGGGCACATGCCTGGGTTGCAGGCCAGGTCCCCAGTGGGAGTCATGTGAGAGGCAACCACACATGGATGTTTCTGTCCCTCTCTTTCTCCCTCCCTTCTCTTCTGTCTAAAAATAAATAAATAAAAAATCTTTAAAAAAAAGTTAAAAAAAAGGAGGTTCAAAAATGATATTTTTAATTAATAAACTAGGAATGAAGACATACTGGGGCCACTCAACAATTTTTAAATTTTAAAATGAATTGTCTACAAGGACATGGAATCCCAATTATTACAAGAAAAAGTATTTTTTTGTCAAAAGCACACAGAAAAAAGATAGAAGATTAAAGAAACAGAAAATCTGATCAGATTTAAGTACATACTCATTGAAACTCTCCACTTTTACTTTTAAATAATTTTTTAAAAGATTTTATTCATTTATTTTAGAGAGAGGGGAAGGAAGGGAGAAGGAGAGGGAGAAAAACATCAATATGAGAGACACATTGATAGGTTGCCTCCTGCATGCACAGGAGCAGGGACTGAATCCACCACCCAGGCATGGGACCCGTGGAATTGAACCTGCAACCTCTGGCGTGGCAGGGATGACTCTCCAACCAACTGAGCCACACTGGCTGGGTCTCCACTTTTGCTTTTTTTTTTTAAAGATTTTATTTATTTATTTTTAGACAGAAGGGAAGGGAGGGAGAAAAAGAGGGAGAAAAACATCAATGTGTGGTTGCCTCTCACATGGCCCCCACTGGGGACCTGGCCTGCAACCCAGGCATGCGCCCTGACCGGGAATCGAACCAGCGATCCTTAGGTTCGCAGCCCGCGCTCAGTCCACTGAGCTACACCAGCCAGGGCTCCACTTTTGCTTTTAAAAGGCAGAGTAACAACAATAACTTCAAATGAAAATATGTAGGTTAAAAATATAAACTTGAACAATGTGATTTAAAAATGGGCAAAGGGTCTGCACAGACATTCCCACACCATTGGCAAATGGCCAATAAGCACAAGAAAACACGCTCAGCAAAACTTGCCATCAGGGAAATGCAAATCACAACCACAACCACAAGAGGCTATCATTTCAGACCTGCCAGGGTGGCTATAATCAAAAAACAGACAATAACAAGTGTTGGCGAGGATGTTGAAACTGGAACCCTCATACACTGCTGGTGGGAATATATTTAACAATGGTGCGGCTGCTGTGAAAAACAGTTTGGTAGGTCCTGAAAAAGTTAAATATCAAGTTACCAAATGACCCAGCAATTCTATTCCTAGGTAATATCTATCCAAGTGAACTGAAAACACATGTTGAAAAAAATAAAAAGAAATGTAACATAAATTCTTCCAGTCCATGAAGATGGTATATCTCTTCATTTATTTAAGCTTTCTTTGATTCCTTTTATCAGTGTTTTGTAGCTTTCAGCATACAGATCTAGAACATATTCCTTTAGGTTTAAGTATACCTAAGTATTTCATGGTTGTTTTGTTCTAGTGTAAATGGCACAATTTCAAATTTCAGTTTCTAATTGTTCATTGCTTGCATATAAAAATACAACTGATTTTCCTAAATTGATCTTGTATCTTGCGATCTTGCAAAACTACATACAATTCTCCTTATCACAGGGTTGCTCCCTTATTGGTGAAGCTAATAATCATGATTTCCATATTGCAATACAGCAAAGAAACTAAAACATTAAAAGTAAATTTGCTGCCCTGGCTGGTGTGGCTCAGTGGATTGAGCACTGGCCTGTGAACCAAACAGTCGCCAGTTCAATTCCCAGTCAGGGCACATGCCTGGGTTGAGAGTCGGGTCCCCATGTGGGGGCGTATAAGAGGCAACCACACATTGATGTTTCTCTCCCTCTCTTTCTCTCTTCCTTTCCCTCTCTCTGAAAATAGATACATAAAATGTTTAAAAATAAAATAAAAAATGGAAAAAATGCAACATTTACTTAATATAGTTCACAGCATGCTCGTTTCTAAGGGAAAGTAAGTGTGAGAAATGAATGTTGCTTCTGTCGAGGTGTTTTCTCAACTTGTGACACATCCTGTGGGTCACGGCCCCACCCGAAAAAGGTATTCTTTAATGCACACATGGAAACTACATTCTTCTCCAAAAGAAAGGGATTCTTGTAAGCGAACATGCGGAGAAGTTGCTAACGGTCAGGAAACCACAAGAAAAACAAATTATACATTCTGTAATCCTTGCATCTTTGGAACACACTGACAAAACTTCAGGGAACAGGAATAACCTCTAGATTACACAACATGGATTTACATAATTGAAACATCATCTGTTAATATAAAATAGATATAAAAATGCCACAAACCCTGACTGCTGTGGCTCAGTTGGGTGGGCGCCATCATCTTGCAAAGTGATAGGTGGCCAGTTCAACTACCGGTCAGAGCACACGCTTGGGTTGTGGGTTCAGTACCAGGTTGAGGCGCACAGAAGAGGCAAACTATCAATGCTTGCCTCCCTCTTTTTCTCCCTCCCTTCTCCTCTCTCTAAAAATAAATTAAAACAAAATGTTTAATAACGCCACAAAAAATGAAAATGTTCTTTCTCTTACAACCTCTTTGTAAAGAACAGTAGACAACATTTACGGGGGGAAAAGGTAAATCGATTAGTAAGTAGGCCTGAGAACAGAAATTGGGTCGGTCACATATCACCCACATGTTCCTCAGGTCCACTTGTCCGTTTTCCAGTTCATCTGCACCTCTTTCAAGAAGCTCATCCGAGACTGCTTTCTCCCCCAAAACTCTGGAGAGAGGTAGTCTGCCTCTTCTTGATGCCCTCTAGCACTTCACTGACCCTCTTTGCTTATCTTTTCGTGATGATATTTACTGAATTTACTGCATGCCAAGACTCGGCTAAATGCTATGCCTGCCTCACCTCATTTAATACTACAGCACCCCACAGGGTAGGTGTTCTTATCACACATTTTATAGATGAAGAAATTTAGGCACAAAAAGGCTGCATTATTTGTAAAAGTCACACAGCTAATAAATAGCAGATGAGAATTTTATCCCAGGCAGGGTACTTCCAGAGCCCACTCTCTAAACTGCTATACATCAGCTTAAGTCATTCATTCCATATTTACGGAGTACCAAGCACGAGTCACGACACCAAAACCAGAAGGTCCCTCCCCGAAGGAACTGCTGGCCTGGCCGGGCGGACCCGCACAAAGCAGCACAATACCCTGAGTATCGCGCAGTGCCCTAAGTGTGCTGGGCAGTGACAGGAAAACTGTGGACAGGGGAAGCATCTCAGAACTCAGGGTGGTCTCAGTTCGTCACACAACATGACAGTGCCCCATATTTTAGTCGCTTTGTATTCCCCCGTAACTCCTAACAGGCTCTGAATAAACATTTGCTGAGTGAACAACTAACGTTGACCCATTTCCCCTGCTTGTGGTGCCTGTACCTATCGCCATTCTAAAACTCAACTCAGAAAGATGTGACAAGACGCCAAAACTACATTTATTTTGCTCTCCATCAGATCCTTCTTTCATTCATTCAGTAAGTATTCACTGACTGCTGACTATGAGCCAGCCACCGAACCTGACACGTAATACAGGGGTGAACATGTCAGAGAGAGACCCTGCTGTACTGGAAGCCACATCCCAGTGGGTGGAACAATCAAATACAGACAAAACAAACAAACAGTGAACAAGATCATTTCAGATAATAATTTTAAGTGCTATGAATAAAATTAATGAGGAAATATGACAGACAGTGACTATTGGGTGTTAATTTACATTGAGAAGACCAGACTTGAAGGTAACACTGAAACTGGCGCACTTTTATTTTTGAAGGAAAAAAGCAAAGCTAGAAATCCCAACCAAAATTAGGAGCCAAAATTAACCTGTGTTACTGACAAAGGATTGCAGTATTTTTCCCCCCCAAATGTATACCTAACTCAATTGTTAAAGGAATAAAACACTATTCACACATTCTCCAATTTTACATAAAATTGGTCTGGTTTTATTTTCATAAAAAGTGGCGTTGCTTTATTTCGGAAATGAAAATGTGGTCATGTTATATATTGATTTATTTTTACCTTTATGCTTGTTTCTAAAAAAGTGAGGGCAGGGGGGTACTAAGGAGTCACCTGCATGAACGAGGTCCTGGCAAGTGGCAAGGACGCAAAACCTTGATTTCTCTAACACTTAAGGGTTTTGTTTAAAAAACCATCTTATTCAAAACATTTGAAAGAGTGTAATGTAACATTCATATTTCATAATTCCTTAAATAGGGCATGGGAAGTAAATGAAATATTTAGAATAATGAAGAAAGTTTTGTTTTTGTTCTTTTTTCTTACTAATGTTGCAAGGAAATGGACACCAGGTTCTAAAAATTAATTAACACTAATTTTGGCAAGTCATTTAACTGCTCTGGGCCTCCGTTTTTCCCCTCCCCCTTCAGTTAAAACGAAGGTGTTGACATTACAAGATCCCTGTGGGTTCTCCCAGCCCTGAACACCCTGATTCTGCTTAGGAAATAGAAGATATGTCACTCAGAACCTACACTGTGTGGGGAAGGCAGGCGTTACAGTGGCACTTAAAAAAGAACTGGCTTGTTTGGGGTTCAGTTTTTGGAACATTTTTCTTCTGGTGTAATGAGTATATTACCTACACATCAACGAAAAGAATGGAAAAGGAAAAAAAAACAGTAAAAAGAGAGGTGAATGTGTGCTACAATAGGAGAAAATCATTGGGAAGGAAACTGATTTCCACCATTTTTATTCTATTTCCTTTCTTACCCTCTCCTTTAGAGAAAAGCCCAGCTTTAATTTTCTCTTAATTCCAAAAGAGGTAGTAGCAAAAACCCACAGCGATCCTTGCACATTTTTGTTGTTGAAGAAGCAGCCAAAATACCGAAGAGGCACAGTCCGGCTACACACCGCCAAGCTCAGCACTGAGGACGCCGTTTTCCAAGTGTTATTCCCAACATCAGCCCTCACTCCGCTGCGGGCCGCACTCACCACGATCCGTTTCTTAAAATCCCTGCGCGTCGAGCCTTTCATCCAAGCCCGTAAACAACCATTTCCTCCCCGCACCAATGGCTCGAACAGCCCGCGACGGCCGGCCGAGCCAGGGCCGAGCCGCGCACGGGGGGGCTGCAGACTGCGGTGCTGGGCAGGGCCGCGCCTCCCGCCGCACCTCCGGCCTCCAGCGCTCCTCGTCACGGGCGTGATTTAGGAGGGCTCGGGACCCTGGGAAGATCCCGCCCTAGGAACCAAGACCCGGGAACCGGAGGCGGAGAGAGGCGGGCGGCCTCAGCCCAGCAGAGCCAAGCCTCTGGAAATCTGGCTTCTCTCCAGCGGCCAGGAGCGGCCCGAGCTGGTGCGCGGAGCCGCTCCCAGGTGGGTCTCTGCAGCCGGGGGCCGCGGCTCCGGCTCGCCCGGAGGGCGGAGGAAGGGGGAGGAGAAGGGCCCAGGCCGAGATTTCGCTCATCACGACTCACGAAGGAGGGTGGGGAAAAAGGGAGGGGCTGGAGGAGGAAAAAGGGTGGAATCAGGGGGCTCAGGGAATAAAGCGAGCAGAGAAGGGGAGACGGGGAATGGGGGAAGGTGATGGAGCGAAGAAAGGGGTGCAGCAGAGGGTGATGGGGAGCAGCCGGGGAGGGTAAAGAACAGCAGCCGGTAAAGGCCAGGTGAAGGGGGAGGGACGGGGTGCCGGGGTGCAGGGGGAGGTGAAACAAATGGAGCGGGAGGATGGAGTGAAGAGGAGAGAAATGGAGGCGAAGAGGGGAGCGATGGGGAGAAGGAGAAGAAGGGGATGGAGGCACCAGAGGTGCGGGGATGAAAGGAGGGATGGAGATAGAGGCGAAGGAGACGGGATGGGATGCAGAGGGGCGGGAGGGGGAAGAGGTGGAATTCGAAAGGGAAGAGCGAGGGAAGAAGGGAAACGGACGCGGGCCGCAGGAGGCCGGAGGGACTTCCCTCGGAGGGCGGCGCCGGAATAACGGAGCCCTCCCAGCTGCAAGCCCCCGGCCGGGCGGGGCGCGCAGCCAGCCCTGAGGCCCTGGCGCTGCGGGCAGGTACGGCGCCGGGCTCCTCCGGAGCAGCCGCAGTCCCTGCCTGCGGAGAGAACACCGACTTCACTTACTCTCTCCGACCACGGCTTTGAGGCCAATGGGTGCCATCGCGCTGCTCGAGTCTTCGGGCTCCGAGCCTCCTCACGCGACGCCCGCGGGCTCCGCCGCCTCCCCGGGTCGGCGCGCTCTGCCGGCTGCAGCCCGCCGCCCTGAAGCCGCTCTAGGGACCGAATGACGCTCGGACTCCGCGCGGGGGCGCCGGGCGAGCCAGAGCGAGGCTGCCGACCCGCAGGCGAGCGCGCGCGGGGGCGGGGCCGGCCGGAGGCGGGGTCTCGCTCCAGCCGTTAGCGTCACCCGCGCGCCTACGCCAATCGCACTGCGGCCCGAGGGCTCGGCCCCGCCCGCCGAGATGCGGCTGGGCGCGAGGCGGCCTCTGGCTGGAGCGAGAGCCGCGCCTCCCCCTCACCTCACGCGCTGCGCGCCCCCGGCAAGCGCGCGCTCCCGGAGCGCGAGGTCCTAAAGCCCCCCAGCACTGCCTCCGCAACTGAATCCCTGGCCGCAGGCTACTGACATTCTCCCTCTTCCTGCAATCCAGCTATGGTCCTATTTTTCCTCTTTTTGGTAGCCTTTCATTCTTCCTCTCCCCAGAGAAGGCACTCGGAAGCTAGATCTTTTATTAGCTACATGCACTGCTAGCCACAACATAACGTGCCGTTGGTTTATTGACACCATCTCTGTCTCTCGGGGTATCTATCCATAAATTCACCATTCACTGAACTGTTAGGTGTCAAGCTCCATGCTAAGCCTCTGACACAAGTCATCTCATTAAATTCTCACAATAACTGGGCATTGTTTTTCATCTCCATTTTCCGATGAAAAAAACAGGCCCAGAGAACTGAGCCCTAGATTTGCTGCCAGGCTGTGTATCACTCAAGAGCAAATACTTAGTGGTATCTCACTGCTGTGTGTAAGCTGCTATTCTGGGCATTGGAGCTACAGCTGTGTGCAGGGCAGACTCAAATCCCAGTCTTTGGGTGCTCAAAGTCTAGAATTTTTAACTCCCAAATGTGATAAGAATATGCTGTGGGACTACTCTTGGTCTCAGTATCTCCTTCCAGGAGCCCACGTTTATCAAAGCAGTCCCGGGTCAGTTTTTGCTGGAATTTCTTTGTTGATAGGAGAGATTACTTTTGAAATATGGAAGAGGGCTCACCTCCATCTTAAAAAAAAATGAATAGAGCTCCTTAAAAATAAAAAAGGATAGGAGAGCTAGTAGTTGCAAAATCAATAATGCTCATTAGTTTTTAAAACAGCTCAGTGAGCTAGGTCTTTTCCTTAACAGTATTAAGAAATAGGATAATATTTTACAGATAAGGATATTGAAATTCAGAGAAGATAAGTACTTTGCTAATAAGTGACAAAGGAAAGATCCAATTCTAGAATCTGAATTCTGAACCCATATTTTATACTGAGCCATAAGTAAAGAGGCTGAGGCCTAATGGAGGACTCTCCCAAGGTCATGCAGTGAACACTGAGGACAAGAGACTTGTGTCCTAGTTCAGCCACTGGCCCCAGGTTGTGAGGGTTTGACCATCTTTTCATCCTTACCCCAATATACCCCAACAGAAGCTTCGTACAGCTTCTCAGAGACAGAAAGCATTCATCTGTCATCTCTTTATGCCTGGACTCAGCCTTTTACCCAAGGAAGATATTGATTGTCTCGGTCCTTTGGAGAAGAAAGAGATAGTTTGCAAATGTGAGGGAACTTAAGATGCGCTGTTGATGCCGCATGCTCCCTCCTTAGCCACCTGGCACATGTCAGCTGAGACGGCCCTCAAGGAGCTGAGATTCTAGCCGAGCAGACAGAAAGGAACCGAGAAGTCACACACAACACTGGGTTACTCTTCTAATTAGTGCTGAAGTAGAAGGCCAAGGGGCTGTGAGAGTAAATGACAGGGTACCTGACCAAGGGGCACGGGGCGGAATGCAGTCAGGGCAGGCCTGAGATGAGTACAAGGGAGCAAGAGGGAACTGGGAGAGTGTCCCAGGCAGATATACGGAAGGCACAAAGACCAAGTGCCAGAAAGGAGTTCGGCTTTTCCAGGAACAGAGAGAGGGCCAGTGTGACTAGTAGGGAGACTCTAAGGGGCAGAGTGGGAAGGTCAGCCCCCAGGGGTAGGCCTTGCTGCAGGGCTCCAGGACTATTGGGTGGCCTGGAATCTGTGTGAGACCTCCTCATAGCAAAAAAAAAAAAATATATATATATATATATATGATATATATTATTTTATATATACACACACACACACACACACACACACACACATATCAGTTCCTTATTTTCTACAGAAGGAAAGACAAAAAAGAAATTCTTCCCTGAGGATGTGTACCTGAGACGTTCACTAGGAATGGAAATAATTAGAATGGGTGTTACTTTGAACAGGCTGGTTGAAAGAGCGGAGGGGGTGGCAGACTATGTTCTCACTCCAAACCTCTGACAGTGAGATGGCAGATTGGAGTCTCTCTGGATGTGAAATCCAAGACCTGATTCGAGATCTCTGGCATCTCTGAGCCTTGATTTCTCCATCGTTGGGAGAGAGACAAGAAAGCCTCAGGGCTTCTCCCACAGCGGCTCTGAGGGGCCAGGAGGATAACCTCCACCAGAGGGAAAAATCCCCCTTCAGTCTTCACACAGTACTACCCTTGGCTCTGGATTCTTCATTTGCATACACATTTGATATATGCCAGACACCTCGCAAAGGTCTCTCATGTATTTTCACTGAATTCTCACTACGGCCCCACGAGATCAGTGCTATTATCATTCCATTTTCCTGGGGTGCAAGGAGGTCAAGTCACTTGCCCAAGCTTCATGCGGGTCTAAGTGCAGACCTGGGTCTCACGCTCTGACTTCCTGATGCCCCGGAGAGAACGTCCAGCGCCCAGGCGTAGCCCCAGTACCCTGACCTAAGGAAAGATTTGGCTGTTTGAACAGCTTGCTCGGAGCGCCCAAGCCAGAATGCTCAGGAGTCCGAACCCAAGCGGGTCCACCACCTGGAGCCAGGCCTTGCGTGAGGGCAGAACGGGGCTGTGTGTCCGCGGGATGCTCTGGGCTGGTCCACAGCGCAGCCCGCCCCGCGCGCGCAGGTGCGCCTGCTGCTGCGCATGCGCGGCCTGCAGCCCCTGCAGAGCCTGAGTGCGGGCCTGTTGCCGGGAGTGGGAAGAGTCCTGTGATTCACGCATCCGTCACATGAGGGCTTGGCCACTGCGCCAGGAGCCACGCAGGTGGGAAGACCAATGCGGAGAGGAGCAGGGATCAGGCCAGAGAGGCAGGGAGCGGCCTGGAGGGACTGAGAACTGAGAGAGAGAGGAACGAGCTGGCTAGAATAGGCAATGGGGTAGACCAAGATGAGACAGAAGTAACCAGGTGCAGTTGCCTTCACCAGACCTACTGATACTGTGGACGCACTAGCTTGGGTCCCCCCTGCCCCTCCCATGCACCACACACCACACACCACACAGCCAGGGCCTGTTGGAGGACCTGGGTCCAGGGTTTGGCCTCTTCTCTGTCGGTCTTGGGCTTGCGCTACCTTCCTTTCAAGCAGCAGCAGCTACATTTTTTTCATGTTCACCTTCGCCCTCTCCTATTGGCCGATGGGTCTTAAGGAAAATGTAGATTCTGCTACATTCTTTTAGGGGCAGTTTCTAAAGAGTTCAACAAGATAATATTTATCTTTTATACGGGGACCCAGTAAGGGCCTAGTGAATGTCAGCTGTTAATATGGTCAAAAGTGACATGCCGTGAGGCTGTAAATACCGTAATGGGGGTTTCAGTTGGCGTCCTGCCTCTTTTGCTGTTGTAGACTCATTGGAAGAGAATGGGAAAGTAACTGTCCCCATCACAGCCACCCCGCTGAGCCATATCCTGTACAAAGATCAGTTGCGCCCAAGTGCTTGTTTGGTACACCCTTATCCCCAAGAAAGAGCTAAGAGGTTTTTGTGTTTGAGGTCAGAATACGTTATCAAAAGGCTTTATTTTCAAAATCCTAGGTCAGGTTCTCAGACTCAAAAGGCCAGGCAGACATGCCTAGCACCACAGATGTGCCCAACTGCAGAGCACACGCCTTGCTCAGAGGGGCGGTGCTTACTCAGCTCCAACCAGTGGTTCCCATGTGGTGACTAAGGGTCGTGATTGTAGAAGTTATGTGACATCTTCCGCTGTGTAAGTGTTCCAATAGATTATTAAAATTTTAATAACATCACACTGACCAAACAACCCATCCACAGGCTGCATCCAGCCCCCAGACTACATATATGCCAACGGTGGGGCACTAATATCCCTTCCCGGAGCACCTGGTTCCTGGGGAGGCACTGACTTCTACCCAACTCACTGGAGCCCCCTAGTGGGCGTTGTGAATGCCTGGGCACCAAGAACGAAGACCTTCCTGATCAGCCCGGAGAGTCAGGAGAGAGTGCCTCTGCTCAGCCTGGCTCTAGGAGGGCAGTCCATTCAAAAGTGCCAGGCCCTTTTGAATGGACTGTGAGCATGTGCAGTGGGAGCCTCTGAGGACAGCGGGTGCGGGCGGCTCAGCTTTGCCGGGACGGTGACAGCCCCACAGTCCTGGGGTCTGCCCAAGAACAAGGAGGGAGCCACCCCCAAATGCCAGGTATTAGAAGTCTCAGTGTCTTCTGACAGTGGGGACTTCAAGCTGGCTTACTTCGATTTAGAAAAATAAAGAAATATGGCATACGGCATTTTTTACACTTTGGGTATCAGAGAACAATTTATGCCTTTGACCATTAAATTGTTGTGGGATCCCAGAGGAAGGAGTTTGCATTCCTTCCTAGGGCTGAAAACAAAGGATTGGTAAAGAAAAGGAGCAGTCAGACCACCGGAGCCCCTCCCCATCCTGCACAGCCAGGTGACTGCCCTTCCCTGCAGAGTGATGGTGATGGTGATGGTGGTGATGATGGTGATGATGGTGATGAGGATGATGGTGATAGTGATGACGATGATGATGACAGCAAGCATATAGGGGCATGCTATTTGCCAGATATTCCAAGTTCTTTACATGTATCAACCCATTGATCCCTAACCATCACCCAAGGCAGTTCCTATTATTATGATCCCATTTTACAGAGGAGAAAACAGGCATTTGTCCCAGGCCACACGGTCAGTAAGTGACAGGACCAGGGTTCACACCCTGGCTCGAGCGAGGTGAGGATGGGCAGTAGAAAGCAGTATTCTATGGTTCGGACTTCATTTCTCTTCTTATTAGAGCCACAAGGAGGCTGGTGATATAGTTCAGGTCTGAGATGGTGGAGTCCAGACCTGGGGGAGGGAATAAGAGGATCAAACATGCTTGAGATGAATAAAAAGGACCCCCACCATTTCCTGAGTACCTTATGTGCCAAGTGCATCCCGCACAAGAGCTCACTTACCCACCGCCTCCCTCCTGAACTCTTACGAAGTGGGTATAATGATTTACATCCATTTTACAGATGAGAAAACTGAGACACAGCACCTCCTGGGCACATAGCAAATTCCTCGCAGAACCAGGATTTGAACTGAGTATATCTGAGCCCAAGGACAGCTCTTAGCACCAGATCTCTGCAGCACCGCCAGACCTCAGAGCACTTCTGAGCCGGACAGAATCGTACACACTGATTCCCTGCACATGAAGTTTCTAGAACACTACATTAATTGATGACAATAGAGCCCAGGACGATGATTATCTCACAGAGTGGGGCCGGACAGGGAGTGTTGCCTGGGAGGGGAGACAAGGAAGCACCCTGGGACCCCAGAAACGTCCTGTCTTGATCTGAGTGGTGGTTTATGGGTGCACCTTTACACAAAAGTCCCCACCCCCTCGGGAGCGGTGGGACTGAGGTTACGGAGGATGAGGGAGATGGGGGTACTGTGAAGCACAACTCCTCCCAAGGCTCTGTACCTAATTTTACTTTTGTAATTATTTTCTTTTTCTTTTTTAAAATTTATTTTTAGACAGAGGGGAAGGGAGGGAGAAAGAGAGGGAGAGAAACAACAACGTGTGATTGCCTCTTGCACGCCCCCCACTGGGGACCTGGCCTACAACCCAGGCATGGGCCCTGATTGGGGATTGAACCAGCGACCCTTTGTTTCGCAGGCCAGCATTCAACCACTGAGCCACACCAGCCAGGGCTATTTTCTTTTTCTTAAAGAGAGACCCCGTGTTGTCAAAGCTTCAGGCCCCATGAAATCTGAATCTGCTGTGGCTCAGAAGTGGCTGGGAGGTTGTTTGCTCCATCATTAGGTCCAAGGTGGAGTGATACTTATTAATACCATAACCCTCAGCCCCAGCTCATGACAGGGCATCCTGGGTTCCTCATCTCACATGCCCCACCACCCTGTGGTGTGCAGCAGACCCCAGGAAGCTTTCAGTAGCCTGGGAAAGGCAGGGCTGCCCGCCCATCTCAACTCAAATTAAACATAGGCTGTCTTTTTGGCCCTTCCAGTTTCCTGCCTCCCCTCCTCGCCCTCCTCCCTCCTTCTTTTGTCTACTGTCTTTCCACCTCCGCTTTTCCCCCACTCACCCGCCTGACAGCAGCCCCCCCCACTACCCCCTGCACGAAGTCAGGGCCGGAGCCTTTCCTACGCAGACCGAGAATGACTCAGGCTTGGGGAAGCCAGGAGTCCAATCTCAGGCTCTCATGCTGCCTGGTTTGGTGGCCCCAGCCTGTTGCTTCTTCTTTGTGGACATCAGCTTCCCCGTCTCCCATTCATGCATAACCTGGTTGGGCTCCTGGTCTTGAACCACAGTGGTGTCTAACTCTCTCCTGAGTCGGGAAGCAGTAGACAGGGGGTCCATCTTGGGGGCCTGACTCCCCTCCTCACTACCTGCCCACCCTGGAGGTATCTCAGGTGCCATGTCGTTGGGTAAGCAAAGGAAGCGGGCTTCGGGTGGGATCTGATTGTTCACTAGCTCGGGACTCACTGCCCAGGCCTTTGGGGACCTCCCTGCCCCCATAGGCTAGAACTGCTCCTGTCTGGTGATGGTGGGGGTGGGGGGGATGGTTGTCCTCCACCCTCAAGTCTTCCCTCCCTTGCTTTCAGGCTGTGACCTTTCCTCCAGCTGTTGACCAGCACCCCCCACCCCCCCGACACATCAGACCACGCCCTGTATGTGCAGAGTGCTTGAGCAGTTGTTTCATACACAAAACAAAAATAGCAGTTATTTTATTTCATGGATCCCCAACAACCCAAAGCCATCTGTCTGCGACATCCCACCCTGGGACCTAAAATTGCCTGCTGCCTTCTGTGGCAAAAGTATAACCACCCAGTATCTATTCAAGCATATTGATAAGTAGTTCTTTGCCCTGTTTTACTGAAAGCCACAAGCACCCCCCAAGCCCCCAGACTTCCCACTGATGGGGCCTCATGGAGGAAGAGAGGAGACAGACCTTTGCATTCTACATTCTGCTTGGGTCACAGCTTGCTTTCCCCGCCTTGGTGTTTGTTTGATTGCTTTAAAAAATGACCTCTTGCCCTGGCTGGTGTAGCTCAGTGGATTGAGCGCGGGCTGGGAACCAAAGGGTCACCGGTTCGATTCCCAGTCAGGGCACATTCCTGGGTTGCGGCCAGGTGCTCAGTGGGGGCCACGCAAGAGGCAACCACACATTGTTGTTTCTCTCCTTCTCTTTCTCCCTCCCTTCCCTTCTGTCTAAAAATAAGTAAATAAAATCTTAAAATAAAAATGACCTCTTTTACTCTGAAAAAGAATCTCCTGCTACACTAGCACACTTTCTATGAGATCCGTATCTCACCACCTTGCTACCCCTGTTGCTGGCCCAATTTTTGAATGGACTTCATGCTACAAGAGGGCCTATCTCCTGTCTTGAGAAGCAAGATCAAATCCTCTGCTACTGCTATGCCGTCATTCCTAATTCCTGCGTTTCTCCCCCTCTGACTACAGCAGGCAAATCCCGGGTGGCGTGATTGAACCATAGTGGGGTTGAGATTTGTGTATGTTTTCTTCACGCATCATTACACAAGAGATAAAGTATGCAGTCTTCAATATTTCTACTATTAATAAAAGACTAAAAATAAGTGAATTAAGTATTCAACCCAAGAAATCAGAAAACCAGCAATACAATAAAAGAAAGCAGAAAAAATAAGGTGAAAGTTGTTGACGTTAATGAAATGGAAAAACTATGAAAAGGACACACAAAATTTGTTTGAAAACAGACCATGAGAAAAGCTTAACCGAAGGTAAGTCTGAGAAAAGAAAGCGAAGCGGGAAAACAAAATGATGAGGTCCTGGCTGGGTAGAGCATCACCCTGAAACACCAAGGTGGTGGGTTCAATCCCTGGTCAGGGCACATGGAAGAGTCAACCAATGAATGCCTAGATAAGCAGAACAACAAATCCATGTCTGTCTCTCAAAAATCAATAGTGTTTTTTCATGTCATATGTGTGTGCGTGTGGGTTTGATTCACAGAAGCAGGGCCTCTATCAGTGAAATAAAATAAGGGATTGGTAACAGGGACCAGACCTCTTGCCACTGTGGGTGCTGGTGGCAGACTGTGCAAGGCCTCCACACCTGCCAGTAGCAGGAAGGGCGAGGTGGGTGTGCCGGGGGAGAGCCAGCGTGCATGTCCCTCACCCTCTCCAACCGCAGCGACACAGCTGACCTGCAGAAGACCTGGTCTCCTCCACTGCAGAGATGACTCAGAGAAGCCGAAGGAGGAGGCCTAGCAGGAACTGGAGAAGACACGTGCCCAGGGATTGCCCTAAACCAGGCACAAGGCAAGTTAGCAGCTCAGTGACGTCCACGTGCCAACTGCAGGAGAGCCGGGGGTCTTCCACCAAAGTACACAGCACAAAAAGTGGCTGCTCCTTCCAGATCTTGAGTGAATTTAATTTGTGGTTGGCCTTACAGGGAAAATCACAGGGAAGAGAATTCTAGGAAACTTGGTTCCCGCTAAGTTGACACAGTACAACGTAGAGTATGAGCGTGTATGTGTGTGTGAGAGAGAGAGAGCACACAAATGTGACAAAATATTAACAATTTGTGGATCTAGATAAAGAGTGTTCAACTTTTCTGTAGGTTTGAAATTTTTAATAAAAAGCTGGAGGTGAACGTCCGGCCAAGGTGGAGGTGTAGGTAGGCACGCTGTGCCTCCTCGCACAACCAAAAGAAGGGCAACAACAATTTAAAAACAAAAAACAACCAGAACTGACAGAAAATTGAACTGTATGGAAGTCTGACAACCAAGGAGTTAAAGGAGACATGTTCATCCAGACCGGTAGGTGGGGCGGAGCCGGGCAGCCAGGCACAGAGGGCTTGCGGCAAGGCGGCAGCTGGCGGACCCAGCGAGGCAGCGGTTTGTGGAGCAGGGCAGGCAAGGCAGAGCCCAGGACAGCCCAGGGCTCCAGTACAAGGCAGGGAAATAAAGCCTCAAACCACCGATTGAAAACACCTATAGGGGTTGAGGTGGCAGCGGGAGGAACTCCCAGCCTCACAGGAGAGTTCATTGGAGAGACCCACAGGGTCCTAGAATGTACACAAACCACCCAACGGGGAATCAGCACCAGAAGGGCCCACTTTGCTTGTGGGTAGTGGGGGAAGTGACTGAAATCCAGAGCAAGTGCCGTTGTGCCCTCTCTGACCCCTTCCCCACAGACAGCATCACAGTGCAGTGAAGTGAGGTACCCCGCCCTGGTGAACACCTAAGGCTCTGCTCCTTACTACCTAACAGGCATGCTGAGAAAAAAAAAAAAAATGGGCCAAATGACAGAACAGATCAAAGCTCCAGAAAAAATACAACTAAGCAGTGAAGAGATAGCCAACCTATCAGATGCACAGTTTAAAACACTGGTAATCAGGGTGCTCACAGATTTGGTTGAATTTGGTCACAAATTAGATGAAAAAATGAAGGCTATGTTAAGTGAAATAAAGGAAAATGTAGAGGGCACCAATAGGGATGGGAAGGAAACTGGGACTCAAATGAACGGTGTGGACCACAAGGAAGAAAGAAACATTCAACCCAAAAAGAATGAAGAAACAAGAATTCAAAAAAATGAGGAGAGGCTTAGAAACCTCCAGGACATCTTTAAATGTTCCAACAGCCAAATTATAGGGGTACCAGAAGGAGAAGAAGAAGAGCAACAAGTTGAAAATTTATTTGAACAAATAATGGAGGAGAACTTCTCCAATCTGGCAAAGGAAATAGACTTCCAGGAAGTCCAGAAAGCTCAGAGAGTCCCAAAGAAGTTGGACCCAAGGAGGAACATCATAAAGCACATCATAATGACATTACCCAAGATTCAAAATAAGGAGAGAATATTAAAAGCAGCAAGAGAAAAGGAGACAGTTACCTACAAAGGAGTTCCCATAAGACTATCAGCTGATTTCTCAAAAGAAACGTTTCAGGCAAGAAGGGGCTGAAGAGAACTATTCCAAGTCATGAAAGGCAAGGACCTACATCCAAGATTACTCTATCCAGCAAAGCTATCATTTAGAATGGAAGGGCAGATAAAGTGCTTCTCAGATAAGGTCAAGTTCAAGGAGTTCATCATCACCAAGCCTTTATTATATGAAATGTTAAGGGGATTTATCTAAGAAAAAGAAGATAAAAAAATATGAACAGTAAAATGACAGCAAACTCACAGTTTTTAAAAACCACACCCAAAACAAGAACAAAAGCAAACTAAGCAAACAACTAGAACAGGAACAGAACCACAGAAATGGAGATCACATGGCGGGTTATCAACAGGGGAGTGGGAGGGGGAGAGGGGGAGAAAATGTACAGAGAATAAGTAGCATAAATGGTAGGTAGAAAATAGACAGGGGGAGGTTAAGAATAGTATAGGAAATGTAGAAGCCAAAGAACTTATGTGCATGACCCACGAACACGAACAAAAGGGGGGGATGTAGGTGGGAGGGGGTGTGCAGGGCAGAGGGGAATAAAGAGGGGAAATGGGACAACTTTAATAGCATAATCAATAAAATATTTTTTTTTAAAGGAAAAAAAAAGGCTGGAGGTGAGCCCTGGCTGGTGTGACTCAGTAGATTGAGTGTCCGGCCTGTGAACCAAAGGGTCACCAGTTGCAATCCCAGCCAGGGCACATGCCTGTGTGTGGGCCAGGTCCCCAGTGAGGGGGGGGGTGTGAGGGACAACTGATGGATGTATCTCTCTTTCTCCCTCCCTTCCCCTCTCTCTAAAAATAAATAAATACAATCTTAAAAAAAAAAAAAAAGCTGCAGGTGAAAAAAGGCACCAAGCCTAGATGGTTTTACAACTGAGTTTTATCTAGTCTTCAAAGATCAGATTAATCCTTTTATACAAACTATTCCAGATTATAGAAAAAATATAGAATGTTCCCGATTCGTTTTACTAACATTACTTTGACTCCAAAACACATTTTTTTTTTTTAAAGAAAAACCATAGACCATTTTCACTTTTGGGTATCCTCTTCACCCCCAAGTAGAAGAGATTTTGTCACTAGGAACACAGTCAACTTAATTCACTATATAAACAGATTAAAGAAGAAAAAACAATGAATAACTTTTTTGAGCAGAAAAAAATAAGGAGGTGTCGAGTGAGCGCCTGTATGATGCTATACACACGGGAAGCCTGCAGGTTTGTACGACAGAGCGCCTGCCCTTCAGGAGCTCGCGGGTTTCTTGTAACTAGGTGTTCAGTCGATGATGGTGTCAGAGAAACAGCGATTGGGAGCTAACGTGAAAACAATAAACAATTACAGTCCGAATGGAGTGGGGTGAAGAGTGAGGGTGAATGAGGACTTGGGGCGGACACGTTTGAGTAGAAATGAAAGGTGAGCTCCCAGCCCCTTACATATAGGAAGACCAAAGCCCACAGAGGAGAAAGGAGTTACTCAAGATCACAGAATGTCCACCCAGCCAGGTCAGCATCTACTTTAACTCCGCAGACCTGGAAAGCAAAGGCGGAGCTGGGAAAACTTTCCAGAACCAGGCTGACACCACCCCCTGCAGGTAGGCAAGAGGAACAGCAGGACCCTGAGGGCCAGGAGTAGGGTAATGGCATTGGTTCCTTTTTTTTTTTTCCCCTTTTGCCCCAGGCTCCAACATGACTCTGCTACCTCCTGTGATGAATCCTTGTTCCGTTTAAAAATTTGGTTCATTATAGGATTTTTGGCACTAATTTTAATTTTTAAAAAATATCCTATCAGCCCTGGCCGGATAGTTCAGTTGGTTAGAGCGTCATCCAGATACGCCAAGGTTGTGGGTTCCATCCCTGGTCAGGGCACACACAAGAATCAATCAGTAAGGCATCAGTAAGTGGAACACCAAATCGACATCTGTTTGTCTGTCTGTCTGTCCGTCTCTCTCAAATCAATACATAAATATTTAAAATATATCAAACAATGACTTATCTTGATTTCTAAGGTTTTTGGCAAGCCCATCCTCAAATTTTGCACCCTAGACTAGAACCTCATTTCCTTCCATTCCCATTCCTCCCCAGCCCAGTGCTGGCATCTCATCAGAAATCCTCACCTCTCCTGTAAGAACACAGGCAAGACCCTCCATTCCTCCCTCCCTCCCTTCCCTCCTTCCTTCCCAGCTCCTCTTTGCCATGAGCTGCTGCCTTAAGCCAACAGGAAGTGTCTCTGCCCTCAGGCAGTTGTCAAGTAAGGAGGCATGCAAAAAATGCAAATAAAAAAAAAAGTGGTACAAGAGCTTTACCTAAGAGAAGGTTTACATCTGGGACCGTAGGAGGAAAAGAGTTTGGAAGGGTTCTGTCCCAGTTCCCACCCATACCTGCTGCCTCTTCTACATCTGAACCACAGACAATAAATCAGCAAGTCCTTACCGCGTGCGCAACGATACCCAACAAGCACTCAACGCCCTTGTGATAGAGGCACCACTTTTACCTGCATTTACAAATGAGGCGCCTGAGGCTTGGAGTCAGAGTCATTTACTCAGAGTTCCACAGCTAGTAAGTGGCAGAGCAGTGATTCGATCCGAGGTCTGCCTGACTCTGTGCCCCTTCTTTTATTTATTTATTTAGTTTGGTGGTCAAATAATCTTTCATCGAAATATGTTCCTTTGTAGTTCTTAATTAGCCGGCATTCCACTGTACCGCTGCTGATGTCATCTCTGATGCCATGAGGGTGGCGGCCATCGACATTGCAGCCCGCAGACTGGGCCATTCCCGGGATCTCTGTAATGGTTCTAGGGAGTTCAAAGATCCGTGATGCGTCTGCTGGGCAATGTCGACAATCTCACTAAAAGTGATATTTCCACTGCGCTTAACGGTTTTTGGTGGGTTTTTTTGTTTTGTTTTGTTTTTTGGTCTTTTGCTTCTTTCTGTCTCATGGGGGTTCTCTGAGGGCTTTGATGACCAGGGCAGAGGCAGGAGGCCCTACCCCTAGCTGGGCCTGTCTGTTCTGAATGGTCGGTTTCACTGTAATCCTCAGACCCTTCCAATCCCTGCTTGTTTTGGCGATGTCGTCACCAGTCTTTTTTGGAGACAGACCCAGGAGACTGATCTTGAAGGCCAGGGCAGACGTGGCACCACCTCCCCCACCGGTGCACCTCAGGTATACGACTTTGATCTTGGGGTTGGACTTGGGCGGCGTGGTAGAGGCAGCTGGTGTCAGATGAACCCAGACTCAGGACGACTGAAGAATGCTGCACCTATCGCTCCGAATCTTGCAATCATTAGGCCACGTTTGTTTATTCAACAAATATTTTTGCATGCCTGCTCTGTGACGAGACTTGTTTTAGGTGCCTGGGATACAGCAGTGAAGGAAATGGTGAACAATTTCTCCCCCTATCATGCAGCATTCACTCTGGTAAGGGAGATAATCAATACACATGTAATAAAACAAATAAGGAAAGTTCAGATAGCAAAAAGTGTTATAAAAACACACTAAAGAAGGGTAATGGCAAAAAGTCTGGGTTGTCAGGAACCTCTCTGAAGGGGGCATTTGAGAGGCGACCAGAATGCTAAGGGATCTACCAAGCGGATATCTGGGAGAAAAGTGGTTCAGATAGAGGGAACAGGGCGTGCAAAGGCCCTGGGGTAGGAGTAAGATGGACACATGTACAGAGGAGATTGTTGTGGCTGAAAAACAATGAAGGAGGGATAGGGAGGGAGGCGATGAGGTCTGGGGCCAGGTCACGGAGGGCTTAGTCAGCCATGATACATGGGGCTTGGCTTTTATTCAGAGAACAGTGGAAAGCCATTGGAGGGATTTACGCAGGAAGGTGGTGGGATGTGAGGTCTCTGGTTTCTCAACCGTGGCACTATTGGCATCGGGGCACCGCAGGGTGTTCAGCAGCGTTCCCCATCACCGCCCACTAGGTGTCAGTAGTACACAGCCAGTTCTGACAACCCAAGGTGTCTCCAGACAGTGTGAGAAGTCTCCAGGAAGGGCAAATATTGCTCCCAGGTGAGACTGACGGCTGTAGTCACAAAAGCAAAGGAGGACAATGGAAATGTTCCCGACTGACAGAGCCTGCTGAGACAGGCCTGCAAAGTGAGTGCCTGATCTTAGACCGCATCCTGCGCTGGAGAAGGAAGAAGGCCGGGGAGGCGCTTTGGGGTCAGTTAATAACATAGAAATGGGAATGGCAGAGTAAAGAAAGAGTACTGAATCGATATTAACTCTGCTGGAGTCGGAAGCTGTGCTGTGGCCACGTAAGAGAACATCCCCATGTTTGGGAAATACACACCGGAGTGTTTAGGGGTAAAGAAGCCTGGTGTATAAAGTCTATACTCAGATGATCCCAGAGTAATTATGCACATCCACACGTATAATTTGTGAATGTTATGTATGTGTGTGTACATGAAATCCCATGCTGTGTGTGTATGGGCACACATGAGTGTAGAGAAATAGATAGATACATAGATATTTAGCTAGATTCCCCTGATATAAAATAATAGTTTGAGTAAAGGATATACGAATATGCTCTTTGTACTATTTTTATTCTTGCAACTTTTCTGTACAATGTTGACAGAAAACGTTGGAAATTATTTCCAAATAAAAAGCTTCAAAGATCAGTCTACTCTATGCATGACTGGCGGGCGGTAAGTTGTGCGAGCACTCGGAAAGCTACGCGGCAGTACTGCCGAAGCCAGTGCGCTGCCCCCCTGTGACCCAGTGGTTCCACTTCCGGGCGAGTGCCTAATAGGAGCCACTTGTGTTGACCGAAAGGCTTGTACCAGAAGGTACATAGCAGTGTATTTTTAAAAATATTTTATTTATTTACATTTTAGAAAGAGGGGAAGGGAGGGAGAAGGAGAGGGAGAGATACAGCAATCGGTTGCCTCTCGCTCACCCCCAGCCGGGGACCTGGCCCACAACCCAGGCATGTGCCCCGATTGGGAATCAAACCAGCGACCTTCCGGTTTGCAGGCTGGCGCTCAGTCCACTGAGCCACACCAGCCAGGGCAGTGTATTCTTAACAGCCCCAAACGGGAAGCAACCCACATGTCCCTCAGGAGGAGAACTGATTAATGGACGACGGTATCTCACTTACACATTGAATACTGCCCGACGATAAACAGAACAACGTGTAATCTGACACCAGGGGTAAATCTCAAAAATATGATGCTGCGTGTAATAAGCCAGAGATAAAAGACTGCATATTTTACGGTAACTTCATTTCTTTCAATTTAACAACAGGCCAAAATGGTCTACTGTGATAGAAATTAGAATACCGAACATTAGGACTTCCGCCAAGATAGCGGCGTAGGTGGACGCACTGCACCGCCGCTCACAACCAGAGAGTTTAAACAACAAACTCAATAGCGAAAAATAAACAACCAGAACGGAAAGAATCGAACTGAAGGGAAGTCCGACATTCAGGAAGTTGGGGAGGACGTACATCCAGGCCGGTAAGCGGGGCAGAACCGAGTGGAGGAGCGGAGTGAGAGGCAGTTTGCCTGGAGGAACTCACCACGCGAGCGCCTAAACAAAACACTACCCCGAGCAACGGGTGAACCTCGCAGGCTGTTGGCGTGACTGGAGAGGCCAGTGGGAACCAGCAGGGCCGAGACTGGTGGAAAAGGCAGTGGGGAACTGGGGAGCAGAGGGTGATAGGGAGTGGCGGTGAACGGCAGACGCCATTGCTCCCTCCCAGGCCCCGCCCCCAGAGGAAACGTCACAAAAAAGCGACCCAGGTTGCCAGGCACCAACAAACACCTAAGACTCCGATAGGGG
>PVJI01019276.1:0-31402 GCA_004026765.1 Micronycteris hirsuta
GAGTTGTCAATAAAAAAGAGAAGACCCCCCCAAAACAAAGTCAGAAATGAAAGAGCGGAGGTCACAACTGATACCACAGAAACACAAAGGATTGTAAGAAATCACTGTGAACAACTATATGCTAAGAAATTTGAAAACCTGGGTGAAATGGACAAATTTCTAGAAAAATATAATCTCCCAAAACTGAATGAAGAAGCAGGAAGCCTGAAAAGACTGATTATAGCTAGTGAAATCGAAGCCATAATCTAAGAAATCCTGGCACACAAAAGCTCTATACTGGATGGTTTCACAGAAGAATTTTACAAAACATTTAAGAAAATAATTAACTCCATCCTTCATAGACTATTCCAAAAAAATGAAGAAGAAGGAAGACTTCCAAACTCTTTTTGTGAAGCCAACATCATCCTAATTCCAAAATCAGATAAAGACACAACAACAACAAAAAAGAAAACTACAGGCCAATATTGCTGATGAGTATAGATGCTAAAATTCTCAACAAAATATTGGCAAACCACATCCAACAATACATTACAGAGATCATACACCATGATAAAGTGGGATTCTTCCCAGGAATGCAAGGATGGTGCAACAATCATAAATCAATAAACATAATACATCACATAAACAAAAGGAAAGACAAAAATCACATGATTGTATCAATAGATGTGGAAAAAGCATTTGATGAAGTACAACACCCATTTACGATAAAAAACTCTTAGCAAAGTGGGAGTACAGAGAGCATACCTCAACATGATAATGGCCATATACGAAAAACCACAGCCAATATACTCAATGGGCAAAAACGAAAAGGTTTCCCACTAAGATCAGGAAGAAGACAAGGATGTACACTTTCACCACTTCTATTCAACGTAGTATTGGAAGTCCTAGTCAAAGTGATCAGACAAGAAAGCATAATCAAAATAATACAAATTGGAAAGGAGAAAGCAAAACTGTCATAGTTTGCAGATGACATGATAGTGTACACAGAAAATCCTTTAGACTCCACCAAAAAACTTCTTGACATAATAAGTGAGTTTGACAAAACAGAAGGATACAAAGTCAATATTCAGAATTTAAAGGCATTTTTGTACACCAACAATGAAATATCAGAAACAGAAATCAGGGAAAATCCCATTTGATAATGCAACAAGTAAAATAAAATACCTAGGGATAAACCTAACCAAGGAAGTAAAAGACCTGAACTCAGAAAACTACACAACACTGAAGAAATAAATCAATGAAGACACAAACAAATGGAAGCATGTAGCATGTTCATGGATTGGGAGGATTCATATCATCAAAATGTCCATACTACCCAAAGCATTTTATAGATTCAATGCAATCCCTATTAAAGTACCAATGGTGTATTTCTCAGATATAGAACAAACATTTCAAAAATTTAAATTGAGCCATAAACAATCCCGAATAGCTGCAGCAATTTTGAGAAAGAAGAACAAAGTAGGAGGGATCACAATACCTGATATCAAACTGTATTACAAGGCCACTGTAATCAAAACAGCCTGGTACTAGCATAAAAACAGACACATAGACCAATGGAATAGAATAGAGAGCTGAGAAATAAACCCAAGTCTTTATGGTCAATTAATATTTGACAAAGGGGGCAGAAGCATAAAATGGAGCAAAAATAGCCTCTTCAACAAATGGTGTTGGTAGATCTGGACAGCTACATGCAAAAATCTGAAACTTGATCACTACCTTACACCATATACAAAAATAAATTCAAGGTGGATAAAAGACTTAAATATAAGCCATGACACCATAAAAGGCCTAGAGGGAAACATAGGCAGGAAAATCTCAGATATTCCATGCAGCAATATTTTCACTGATATGTCCTCCAGAACAAGGGACTTAAAGGAAAGAATAAAGAAATGGGATCTCATCAAAATAAAAAGCTTCTGCACAGCTAAAGAAAACAGCATTAAAATGAAAAGAGAACCAGCTGTATGGGAAAACATATTTGCTAATGATTTCTCAGACAAGGGTTTGATCTTCAAAATATATAAAGAACTCACAGCTCTCCACTATAGGAGACAACCCAATTAAAAAATAGGCAAAGAAGTTAAACAAACACTTCTCCAAGGAGGACATATAGAGGGCCCATAGACATATGAAAGGATTCTCAGCATTGCTAGCCATCAGAGAGATGCAAATTAAAACCACAATGAGATAGCACTTCACACTGCTGGAAATGGCCATCGTAAATAAATCAACAAACTAGTGCTGGAGAGGTTGTGGAGAAAAGGGTACCCTAGTGCACTGTTGGTGGGAATGCAGACTGGTGCAGTCACTGTGGATAACAGTATGGAATTTCCTTAGAAAACTAAAAATGGGACTGCCTTTTGACCCAGCAATACCACTGCTGGGATTATACCCTTAGAACCTGAAACTCCATATCAAAAGAATCTATGCAATCCAATGTTCATAGCAGCACAATTTACAATAGCCAAGTTCTTGAAGCAACCTAAATGCCTACCATTAAATTAGTGTATGAAAAAACTATGGTACATTTACATGTCGGAATACTACACAGCAGAAAGAAAGAAGGAACTACTTCCCTTAGTGAGAGCATGAATAGAACTGGAGAGCATTGTGTTAAGTGAAATAAGCCAGAGAGTGAAATACAAATACCATACAGTCTCACCTATAGGTGGAACCAAACAAAACAAACAAGGAAGCAAAATATAACCAGAGACATTGAAATAAAGAACAAACTGGAAGTAACCATAGTCACCTCCATAGGGGTGGGGGAAAGGAATAATGGGCGAAAATAGGGGAAGGTCCATCAAGGAACATGTGTAAAACACACATGAACAAAGCTAAAGAGGGTAGGTTTGAGGGTGGGAAGTGGGTATGGGTTGGGGCACTGTGCCGAGGTGGGGTTAAAATGGAGACAACTGTACTTGAAAAATGAAAGGAGGAGGAGGAGGAGGAAGAAAGAAGACCAAAATAAAAAAAGAGCTTCCCAGAAAAAGTAAGACTAATTGAGTTCATCATCTCCAAGCCATTATTATATGAAATGTTACAGGGACCTATATAAGAAAAAGGAGATCAAAACTATGAACATTAAAATGGCAACAAATTCAAAACTATCAAAAACTGAATTTAAAAACAGACTAAGCAAACAACTGGAACAGAAAGAGAATCATATATATGGAGATCATTTGGAGGTTTATCAGGTGGGAGGGGGAACAGGGCAAATGGGGGAAAAGGTGCAGGTGTTAAGAAGCAGAAATTGGTAGGTACAAAATAGACAGGAGGATGTTAAGAACAGTATAGGAAATGGAGAAGCCAAAGAACTTATATGCATGACCCATGGACATGAACTAAGGGAGGGGCTTGCTGGAGGGAATGGGGTACCGGGTAGAGGGCAGCAAAGGAGAAAAATTGGGAGAAATGTAATAGCAAAATTAATACAACATATTAAAAAATTAAAAAAGAAAGCAACTAAAAAGTTACCAAGTTCATATATTTGAATAGATAAATTATTTAAATAGTTATTATTGCTACTGCATTATCCCTTGATGAAAGTCAAGGACAAATTAACCATTTTAAAATGTATTAAATGCCTGTAGTACTTATTATGTACCAAGTCTTGTTCTAAATTCTTTACAAATGTTAACTGATTTAATACCTATAATAGCCCATGAGGTAGGTTCTAACATTTCCTGGGTGTGCAGTGGAGGAAAAGTTAAGCAATTTTAAGTCAGGCCACACAGTTAAGAGGTGGCAGCGCTAGGATATGAACTTGTTCTTTTACCACTCTGCTAAACTGCCTTCCGGATTTGGTGACAGTGTTTCTGTAGGGTTAAGCTAAGTGTCAGTATATAACATTCTTAAAAACAAAATATTTTAAAAACCACTTGATTTAAAAATAAAGTCGAGCTTTTTTAAAGTGCTTATTATGATGTTAGTGCTTTATCCTGTATTATCTCATTTAATCTTCAGAACCACTCTAGTAAAGAATTACTACAGGCATATCTCAGAGATATTATGGATTCAGTTCCAAACCACGGCATTAAAGCTAATATTGCAATAAAGTGAGCCCATCTTTTTGTTGGTGGAGGGTCTTGTCTTCAATTTGTAAAATAATGTAACATCAGTGAAGTGCAATAAAGTGAAGTGCAATAAAACAAGATAAATATTATTATCGTATTTTCTAGATGAGAAAAGCAAGTCCCAGAAAAATGGGTAACTTGTTTGAGATCACGAAGAATTAACACTGGAATTTGTATCCAGGCAGTCTGGCTCTAGGACCGGCTTCTTAAACAATGGGCTAAACCACTTCTTTGATTACAAAATTAACATGCTCATTGTGAAAGAACAATGTTAACTGAAAAGAATTAATAATTGCTCTTAGCTTCTTGGAGGATATATGACTTTCTGAGGATTTAACCTGAAACGAATAAACAAACCTATAATATCTATGGAGAGTGGATGCCCATTGTTTTCTTGACATAACATTTGGCTAAACTGAGAACTCTGTGCAACTTTAAACTGTGGTGAAAATCTTTGTCATGTAGTCTAGGTTAACAATTGAGCAATCCATATCCTAATTGGTGAATTTGCATTAAATATGTTGAATTCGAAGGCATTAAAGGATATGTAATTATTCTAGATTGTTGTAGGGGAAAACACATACTTAGAATTTATTTTTTTTTAAAGATTTATTTTTATTTTTATTTATTTTTTAGAGAGAGGGGAAGGAGGGAGAAAAAGAGGGAGAGAAACAGCAATGTATGGTTGCCGCTCACATGGCCCTCACTGGGGACCTGGCCCGCAACCCAGGCATGTGCCCTGACGGGGAATCGAACTGGGACCGCTTGGTTCCCAGCCTGCGCTCAATCCACTGAGCTACACCAGCCAGGGGTTAGAATTTATTTTATTTTTGAAATGTTTTGCATTTTATTTTATTCATTATGCTATTACAGTTGTCTTGATTTTTCGTCCATTGCCCTCTTCCACTCAGGACCCACCACTCCCTCAATGGTGGTAATCACCCACCATTGTTCGTGTCCATGGGTCGTGCGTATAACTTCTTTGGCTACTACATCTCCTATACGGTACTTTACTTCCCCATGGCTAATCTGTAACTACCTATTTGTGTGTGTGGGGCTCTGACTGCAGAACCCACCCCCTGCTCCTGTCTGCCATGGAGGAGAATAACTCTACCAAAACATGATCTGCTTGTGGAGGAAAGGTGGCTGATCTCTCAAAGGAGAAGGGCCAGGAGCCTGTTCCTCAATGGACTTTTATTGGGTTTAATTTGCATAGGAATACAGGTAAAGCTTATCAATCATTGTCAGGTAGTAAGGATCAAACAATAGATAACATTCAAAGAACTATGAGGGTTTATTCTGAGTCAGGGTCAGTTAGCTAAAGGGGAACAAACTCAATTCATGCTTGGACCCTTATCAGAAAACTGAGGACATTCTTAGCAAAGCAGGTTTCACAGGATTTCATGCATTCTTTCTTAGGCCTGATCGCCTCAGGGAATCCGCCCTTTCCAGCACAGGGCTCTACCACCCTCTGGCATTGTTTCAGGCTTAAGTCAGGCAGGGGAAGTAAGGCAGCCAAGAGATTAGGAGACTTCTTGCAGACAGAATGAAGACTCAGGCTATGACAAAGCCGAGGGGTGAGGGTCCATCATCCCCTTTTTCTATAGCCCCCCAAGTCTTTCCCTGAGGGCCCCTTCATGACCGTGCCTGTCTTAGGCCATCCCTCCTTTCAGGAATCTTATCCATCATTGGCTAACCACTTATCAGCCCGGGGCCAAGCAGGGTGAAGTAAAAGGGGTCAGAAGCGGCACTCCTGCCAGGGAGATAAGCTTTGTCTCATAAGTGGCTTATGGTCCCAAGTTCTCTTACTCAGCCTTAGCCATGGAGGGTTAAAGCTTCTGAAGCCAGGCAGGGCAGTTCCCAACATATTTTTACTTCTTAACCTCCTCACTTCTTCACCCTTTCTCCTTCACCAATGCTCCCATCTGGAAATTATCAGGTAACTAACTTCTTTTCTCCTGCTGCTTTTAAGATTTTCTGTTTATTTTTAATCTTTGGCCTTTTAATTATGAGGTGTCTTGGAGTGGGTCTCTTTGCATCCATCTTGTTTAGGACTCTCTTTGCTTTCTATACTTGCATGTCTATTTCCTTCACCAAATTAGGGAAATTTTCTTTCACTATTTTTTCAGGTAGAATTCCGATTTATTGCTCTTTCTCTTCTTCTGCACACCTATGAGGTGAATGTTGGACTTCCTGAAGTTGTCTTAAGGCTGCCTCTACTGTTCAGTTTTGGATTCTTTTTTCTTCTTCTTGTTCTGAGTGGTTGCTTTTTTCTTCCTTATGTTCCATATCATTTATTTGATTCCCAGCTTCATCCACTCTAATGTTGTTTCCCTGTAAATTGTTCTTTATTTTAATTAGTGAATCCTTCATTTCTGACTGGGTCTTTTTTATGCTGGTGAGGTCCTCACTAAGTTCCTTGAATAAACTTATAATCAGTGTTTTGAACTCTGATTCCAATAGATTGCTTATCTCCATTTCATTTAGTTCTTTTTCTGGAGTTTTGATCTGTTCTTTCATTTGAGCCATGTTTCTTTGCCTCTTGTTTTGGCAGCCTCCCTGTGCTTGATTCTATGTATTAGGTAGGGCTGCTTTGGCTCCATCTCTTGTTAGGCTGGACTAATGTAGTAGGTGTCCTGTAGAGTCCAGTGGCATGGCCTCCCCATCACCCAAGCTGGTACTCGAGGTGAGCCCTTTCTATGGGCTAAGTACACCATCCTCTTGTAGTTGAGGCTTGGTTTCTGTCGGCAGATCAGTGGGAGGGATTTATCTAGGCCAGTCAGCTGCAAGGACTGGCTGTGAGCACTGACCACCAACTTCTGCCCTCTGTGCAAGATCAGCTGTGCAGGGACAGAGTGGTGGTGGTCGGACATGGTCTGTAGCTGTCTTCTGGGTGCAATGGCCCTGGAGTTTCCCAGGTGGTGCAGGCCAGGATCAGCCCCTACCTGTGTTTTACCCAGGGCCACCCTGCCTGAGCTATAGGGCAATCTGAGAAGTCCACTAGTTGTGTTGGGCTTGGAGATTCCTGGGCAAAGCCAAGCTGTGACTCTAATCTGGCTACAGCCAGTGCCAGGCCTGGGGCTCACTGAAGCTAGGTGATGCATTTTGATAGGGTTTAGGAAGTTGTGAAGCATAAGCCAAGACCAGCCATTCATGGGGAAAAGCTGGTGGCGTGGGCTGGTAAGTTGGGTGGGGCAGAGTCCCTGAGGATCTCTAAGGTGGGTCAAACAGTATTAGCAAGGTTGATGGAGCCTCAGATATGGCATTCACTTACTGGCTCTGTGGGGGGAAGGTTTAGTAAAGGGACAATGGTCTCTGCTCACCTTGATGTCAGACCCTTTAGTTCCTCTCTTTATGCCACTGGTGCCTTTCAAGCTGCTACCCTAGTGATGGAGTTCAGAAAGGGGTGAGTCTGAGTAGGTGACTCTGTGTGTGGGTTCTTTAAGAGGAACCCCTTGGGGCTCCAGCATTTCTTCCACTAACTCAATCCCCACTGGTTTTCACAGCCAGAAGTTGTACAGACTTATCTTCATGCTACTGGAATCCTGGGCTGGGGGCCTGGTGTGAGGCTGGGACTCCTCACTCCCAAGATATCCCTCCCGAATTTTTATCCACCACACGTGGGTGTGGGACCAGCCTGTTTTGCATCTGTACCCTTCTTACCAGTCTGGGTGGATGTGGTTTCTTCAATTCCGTAGTTGTCAGACTTCCATTCAACTCAATTTCTGATGGTTCTGAGTGATGGTTGTTCTATATTTTAGTTGTAATTTTGATGTGGTTGTGCAAAGAGGCGAGCCGTGTCTGCCTATGCCACCATCTTGACAAGAAGTCACACATAGAATTTAGAATCAAAACTATTGTTTATAAGGTCAGCATTATAGTAAGGAAGGAGTATTCCCAGCCAAAGGCTGGGAACTATCACACCCTGGTTCTTTATTTTTTAAAAATTTTATTCATTTACTTTTTAGGGAGAGGGGAAGACAGGGAGAAAGAGAGGGAGAGAAACACTGATGTGTGAGAGATATATCAATTGGTTGCCTCCTGCACACCCTGAACTGGGGACCTGGCCTGCAATCCAGGCATGTGCCCCAACCAGGAATTGAACTGGTGACCTTTAGGTTTGCAGGCTGGCACTCAATCCACTAAACCACACCAGCCAGGGTGTGGTTCTTTAAAACATAAACATTACATGCTTCATTTTATATAAAACTATACCCCAAGATTTCTCTGATAATTGCTTTGTGGTGTGAGGAGGGAAAGGTGTTGTGAAACGTTCAGATGGGAAATATGAAACCAAGAGGCTACTCAAAAGGGAAAGAGAAAAGGACTTTGTAAAGGGGAGCAAATTTAAAATATCTTTTTGAAACAAAAGATAGCATACGTTAAAGTATGCTACAATATAAAGTCACATACAAATAAAAATATTTTGTTTCTATAAAGGAGTTATAGTGGTTTCTTAGGACAGTAAAGATATTACAGATTTTTTTTAGCTGTGATTAAAATTTTTAGAATAGGTGACATGAAGATCAATGATCACGGAGGGGCTGATTTTCTCATCAGCAGGTGTTTTGGAAATTTGGGTCCGAAATGCAAGAGGGACCAGATATGAAGGTACAGACCAGAGAATTATTGTTATAGAGGTGGTGATTAAAAGCATGTCAACTGGAATAAACTGATCCAAGAAAAAGAACTAAGATCAATGGTTCTCAGTTTGGGGTGCCATTAGGATCATCTGGAAAGTTTTAAAAATTACTGAATCAGGCCCCACCCCCAGAGATTCTACTTTAATTGGTATTCAAAACTGGGCATTATTTTTTTTTTAATGCTGTTTAGGTGATCACAATATGCAGTCAGGGTTGAGAACCTTAATACAGGTAGAGATGAAGTGACACTGTAATCCACTTACCGTATTTTCGGACTATAAGACGCACTACCCCCCAAATTTGGGAGGAAAATGGGGGTGCATCTTACAGTCTGAACGTAGCTTACCTGGCTGTTTACATTTACGTTGATGAAATATTATGTTATTTATGTTATTAAATATTTTACCACATTTTTTGCTTCAAAAATTTTTTTCTTATTTTCCTCCTCTAAAACCTAGGTGCATCTTATGGTACGGTGCATCTTATAGTCTGAAAAATATGGTAGTTGCAGTGATGTAGATTGTGTTGTGCAGAATTTTAGTACCCCTGGTGGCCTTCATTCACCCCTTGTGGTTGCTTTTGTGAAATTTTTATTTTAGGTAGCAAAAAGAAATTTTGAAGAGGTAATTAAGCTCCTAATCAACTGATCTTAATGTAGAGAGCTTATTCAGATATAAGGTGGACCTAATTAAGCCATATGAGCACTTAAAAACAGAGATTATTCTCTGTTAGTTGGAGGGGAAGTCACAAATTCCAAACCTAAGAAGAATTATAAATGCCCTTGTTGGTGTGAAGAAGAAGGGGACTATGTGTCAAGAAAACAGAGAACAAGGAACTGAATCCTGTCAACTGCCTGAATAAGTTCAGAAGTAGAATTTTCTGCAGAGCCTTCAGGTAAGAGTTGCTGACATCTTGAGTTTTGTCTTGTGAGATCCTGAGCAGAAAATCCAGGTGATTAACTCTTTGCCCAGACTTGTGACCCACTCTCTGTGAGGTAATAAATAAGTGTTATTTTAAGCTGCTAAATTTGTGGCAATTTGTTGTGACAGCAACCAAAGCCAGTACAGATGTTGTACTTGTCCATTAAAAAGTCATTGATTTTTGAGAAAGTAGTTTCTCCCTCTTAATGAGTAAGGTGTGCACTTATGACTGGGGCTAGTTCAAGTAACCACTGTGACTCATACAACTTAGATTTGAAGTACAATATCCAGTAGACTTAGCCTGATGTGATTCATTTCTTATAGAAAGCATTTTATTTTTCTAAGACACTTAAATCACTTCACTTAGGTACCGGGTCTTTTCCCAATCAAAGTGGCCTCACCTGTAGCAATATCAGTTCTCATTATAGCATTTTTCTATGCAGCTAGTGTCTGGAGAAAGGAATGGGGCCTGAATCCCATCAGAGAGAGCAGGGAAACATAGTGAAGATAAAAGTAAATCTTTGAGAGTGACTTTGAGACTCAAAAGAAGACAATTCATGGGAGCAGAGTGGGCAAAGTTCTGCCTGTGGTAGGAGGCAGGGATTTCTCCCACATTCTGCCCAGTTGAGGCTTACAGGTATATTCTGGGGTGTGATATTGTGGTTTATAATAAGAAATATATATTTAGTCTTCCCCATTTCTGAGACAGAGCTCCTAAAACCCTTGAAATTTCCTAAGTGGTGAGAGCTACAAAGGTGTCTCTTGTTATACTAACGAGGTGACTCTTGGATACCACCTAAGGAAGAGGGTGCTGGTTGGCAGACCAACCATGTGATTAGAGGTTTGGAACTTTCATTCTTTCCTCCCACCCTGAAAAGGGGAGAGACGCTTTGAGTTGATTCAATGGCCAATGATTTAATCAATGATGCAGATGTGATGAAGCCTCCATAAAAGCCTGAAAGGATGGGGTTTGGAGAGCTTCCAGGTTGGTGAACACTTGGAGGTGCTGGGAGAGTGGTATGCCGGGTGAAGGTGTGAAAGCCTTCCTTTCCATGTAACTTGCCCTATGCATCTCTCCCATCTGGATGTTCACTGTATTCTTTAAAATAAACTGGTTGACATAAGTAAACTGTTTTCTTGAGTTCTGTGAGATACTCCAACAAGTTAATTTAACTCAAGAATTGGGTCATGGGAATCTCCAATCTATAGGGAGATGTACAGGTAACAACCTGAATAGGTGATTGGCATCCTAATTTGGAGGGGGTCTTTGTAGCTGGTTGTTCAGAAGCTCAGGTAACAACCTGAGCTTGTGACTGGCATCTGGAATGTATGTGTGTGTAGGAGAGGTAGAGGGAAGGGGGTGGGGCACGGTGCTGCATGCAGGCAGTGGCAGTCTTGTGGGACTGTAGACTCTGAAGCTATCTCCATGCAGAGGGTGTCAGAATTGAGCTGAATGGTTGGACACAGATCTGGTGTCAGTAACTAGTTTGTTGGTGTAGGGATTCCTCCCCCAACCTCTTCCTCCCCAGCTGTTACCCACACTTGACATTGGAATTGGGTCCAGGAACCTAAATGATGTTGTCTTAGATGAATGAAGGGAAAGACAGTAGTGCTTAAAAGGTAGTTGGGAGAGGGTTGGCCCCTGGGAGACTAGCTGGGATGCCCCCTGGGAAATGAACATAGCTGCAGGGCAGGCTACAGCCAAGGGAGGCAGCATTAACAGAGAAAGAATGAGCGGTGAAAGAGATGCCTGAGCACCTGAGCATGGAGTTCCTTGGCCCATACCTACTCATGGTGAACTTACAGGTGTCAGTTGTTCAGGGATGATTTCTAAAACCTTCTGGGAAGGAATTAGGGGAAAGTTTGTCCATGGAAGATGTTAACAAGGGGCCAAGTCAGAAAGCAGATTTTGGTTGTCGTCACGACTCACAGATATTAATTTAGAAAAACATGTTTTCATGTCAATAGAGCTTGGGCAGCACCTGTTATGCATTTACTGTCTTTACTAAGTCCCTCTCCAAAATGTTTGTTGTTTGATGGTTAATTCAGGCGTTCACTATTTCTCCCAGTAGTTTGTTATTAAGTAGGCTTTTACTTCCTTTATAAACACAGAACAAAGATTTTCTTGGTTTTAGTTTGCAAAAAATGACTGCTTTTTTCCCATCCCATTTTTTGTGGATTACTGTCTTGGTTTCTACTACTTTTACCTTAAAATTCTACTTCATTTTTTTATTATATAAGTATGTATGGTATGTCATTATCATCCTCTTGCTCAAAACTGGTAATTACGTCACCGACACAAAATGTATAACTCTCTCCTAACTTTTTTCTGGAGTTTAAGCATAGGAAGGATATCCTTTCTTTTTTTTTTTAAGATTTATTTATTTTTAGAGAGAGGAGAAGGAAGGGAGAAAGAGCAATGTATGGTTGCCTCTTACACGGCCCTCACTGGGGACCTGGCCTGCAACCCAGGCATGTGTCCCGACTGGGAATCGAACCAGGACCGCCTGGTTCCCAGCCCGCGCTCAATCCACTGAGCTACACCAGCTGGGCAGGATATCCTTTCTTTACTTGAAGTTTTCTTTGTTGAGCATTTCGTCTTGCATCTTGGTGTTTACTCTGGCAACTTGCTTAAATACACATCTCTTGAATCTGCATCTCTTTATTCCCACTGCCATTGATTTATTTCAAGCCCCTATTATTTTCTGCTGTGACTACAGTCGTCCCTTGCTATATCACGGTTCACTTATAGTGGCTTCACTGTATCATGGTTTTTTTTTAAAAAATATATATCTAATTCTGTATCTCGGAGTTTTTGCTATTATGCCCTGCAAACCTGGTTGAAGCTATGGACTCAGATGAAAACTTCTCGCTAAAGGCATACTGGCATGACTACAATATTGCATTGTGTTTCCTAAATATTCAGAAGGCCATAAAGGAGATGAAGAGTGAGACAGTAAATGCCGGCTGGAAAAATCTGTGGCCAAAAGTGGTCCACAATTACAAGGGATTCCCTCCTGATGAAATCCATCACTCTGCAGTAGCTAAGGCCGTGAAGCTGGCAAAACTACTGGGAGGAGATGACTTCAATGATACGACTCCTGATGATGTGAATGACCTGATCAATGTCCACTCACAATCGTTGACGGACAAAGACCTGACAGAGATGACGAAGTCAGCAAGTGAAGAAGAAGATGAGGAACAAGACGAACTACAGGTTGGAGAAGAGGAGGAGATCAGCCTAACATTTGATCCTCTTGCAACCATGGTCAGAATGGCCAAAGAACTTCAGTGAGTGGCTGAAGAATGGGACCCCCAGATGCTTCGTTCATTGCACTTCGTAAATACAATCGAGAGTGGCATGTCAGTTTATAAAAACCTTCTCACTCAGAAAAAGCAGCACCAGCAACTCCCCATAACTATGTTCCTCACTTGGACAAAGAGATCAGTTACACCTTTAGCAGAAATAGAAGTTACGGCCCAGGGTGAAGATACTGCACCACCTGA
The DNA here is from genome assembly GCA_004026765.1 of Micronycteris hirsuta. Lineage (NCBI taxonomy): Eukaryota > Metazoa > Chordata > Mammalia > Chiroptera > Phyllostomidae > Micronycteris > Micronycteris hirsuta. Next base: position 13,147 of record PVJI01019276.1, read on the forward strand.
TGAAGCAGTGCCCTCAGAAGAGCTGTAATGCTCTTCTTGGCTGTGCAGTACATTCATCTCATCGTCTTCACCTTCATCGCCATCAGTACTGCACAGCTACATAATTCATGATATTCATCATTCAAGTTGTAGTATACTTCACTGGTGAGTACCCACACAGAATTTTATATGTTGTTAAAATTACGTAGGTTTAAGAGTGTAAAAAGTGTTTAAGAGCATATGAAGTGTTTATAAGAGTGTGGGAAAGGTTAATACGAGAGTGAGAAAGGTTTATAGGAGTGTAGGAAGGGTTTATAAAGCCTTAAAATATATATAAGTAATAAAATATAACACAGCTACTTTGTGGATTTTCACCTATCGCGGGGGTCTCTGAAACGTAACTCCCACGATAGGTGAGGAATCACTGTATTGCAATAGCTTCTACACCTCTGGCTCTTTACACACTTATAACCCTTACTCTATACTATAGCAGGAGTGACTTTTCAAACTCTTAAATCTAATTATGTTACTTTTTTCCCCTCAATGGCTTAACACAAAGGTGGCAAACACAAGGTCTGTGGGCCGAATCCGGCTCTCCACCGTGTTTTATCCTTATTTCTACAAGGCAGCAGCACCAAGCTCCTTGCCCCTAGTTAAGGAGTAGTTACATTTATATGATCCTAAAATTACATTAGGCCCTTTGAAGGCAACTGTGAGGCTGATGTGGCCCCCAGTGAAAATGAGTTTGACACCCCTGGCTTAACGCTGCTTGTTAGACAATGCCCAAAAGTCCCAGGGTGAGAACCAAGTCTTTAGTGATCTGTACCTACCTGTCTAGTCACATCTTCTTACCTCTTTTAAATAAATCCTGCAATTTAAGCAATACTAAACCCCGTGCAGTTCCTGGCCTCTCTGCTTTCATATAAACTGTTTATTCTTTATTTCAGGCCTTGTCAGTCAGGCCTCCGTCTCTGTGCTGCAACGCACCATGTTCATTTCTTCACTATAGTGCTTAGTCATGTGGACAGCTATAAATAATGCAGTGTCTGTTCAAATCATGAACTTCTGGAGGGCTAGGATTATATCCAGTTATCTTTGTTCATTAAATGAAATATTCAGTCTCTAGCTAGAATGAGTGGTGGTTTGGTATATGTCTCATACTGTTAATGTTTCTTTCTCCTTTTAAAATGTGCATACTTACTTTGGTACTAAAAGTATGACCATCATCCAGATATGTGGGTTTTACCCAGGTATGGGCATCACCCGAGAGCTTCTCAGAAATTCAGAATCTCAGGCTCTAGACTTAGTGAATTAGGATCTTCATTGTAACAAGATCCTCATGTGGTTCATATTTACAGTATAATTTGAGAAGCACTAGTGTAGGAGGTATTTCACCTAATAGAGGGCTTCTTTGCGTTCAAGACACCTGGAAACCCTTTGCCAGTGTCTCATATACATGCTTTAATGAAGTGTATGGCTTTAGGTGTTGGTAAGCTTTCCCCACCAGCCAGAGAAACATTGCCTTACATAACAAATCAACTTCTCTAAAGAAATTGTTATTATTTATTAAAGAAATGTATGTACCTGAATCTAAGTAGTATTTCTAAATGGCGGGTTCTCCAAACGTAAGTTCAGAGCAACCACCCTCTGCCTGGGAGTTAGCGTCACTTGTCATAGCTCTGACATTTACGTGGACAGTTCTGGTGTTTGTGTTGGCCTCTCAGCCTTCCCGAGACAAAAACGCCTGCTTTGTTATCTGTTCTTTTCTACAAGGCTACTTATATTGTGTTGCTTCTATCTGTTACTTATGGTCTTTGAAAGGTAACTTTAATTTCCCATTTTCTTCTCTCGTATTTCTTCTTTGCAATTATATTTATTCATCTATCACTCTGTCCTTAACACAGTTTAACCTTAGTTTTACTCAGCTCTTATCTGAAGAATATTAATGAGATAAATATGAAAGGCTACGTATGGACTCTCCCATAGTCCTTTGTTTATTCTGTAGTTCCATTCAGTTATCCCAGAGTCTTAAATAGTGGACAGTCTCTTTATATTTCTTCTGACCCTTTTTAATATCTTTTCACATTTGTATTATTACTAAGTATTTACATTTGGGCATCAATATATTTTCTAGATCTGTGCCTATCTACTTTGAGCAGTGTTCCTCCTTACTTTGAGAACTTGATTATTGTCTAAAAGAAGACTTACACTTGAGGTCTAAGCTCCTGTTTTTCTTACTAGCCTTTCTTATGCTTAATATGTTCCACAGATTTTTCTTGAATAGCAAGGATCATCTCCAGTTCATTATTTTTTATAGCAATTGGTTTACATTGTTCTACTTTGCTTCTGAAAATTTAATAATGACATCCTTCCTTTTAAAATATCCTTTCCTCACTGTACCTTTCAACACAAGCCAAACCATTTTTGTTTGCCCTTACTGCTGCAATTTTCCTCCAGTGTGTCAGAGGACACATCCTGTCAGCAGAGTGAAGCTGGCAGTCACAAAGGGCTTAACGTCTGTTCCTCAGAGTCTGTTCCTTAAAACTTCATGGTCCAACAGCACAATGTGGTTAAGCAAGGTGAAAAAGAGCAGGGGAGAAAACAGGAAATCATACTATCACAGGAAATTGTAGAAATAAAGTGAAAAGCCAAGGGAGCAACTGGCCAGCATGTCATAAAATTCTAATCATGCAGCAGGGATAAATTGGACCTCTACTCAATGGCTGGCAGAATTTTGTTCTCTTAGTCTTTATTCACATCTAAATGCTTACCTTTGTGATTTGAAGGCCATCTGGTCATCTAACAGTTGAAGTAACTAAGATGAAGAGACATTTAATGATGTACTTAAGACTTTTTTTTTTTTTAACTTTTATCAATTGTTGTTCAAGTACAGTTGTCTCCATTTTCCCCCTACCACTCCCACTCACCCCAGCCATCCCCACTTCCCACCCTTGATCCCACCCCTCCTTGGCTTTGTCCATGTGTCCTTTATAGTTGTTCCTGAAAACCTTTCCCCCTTCCCCCCCATTATCCCCTCCCAGCTCCCCTCTGGTTACTGTCAGTTTGTTCTTAATTTCAATATCTCTGGTTATATTTTGCTTGCTTGTTTTGTTAATTAGGTTCTACTTACAGGTGAGATCATATGGTATTTGTCTTTCACCGCTTGGCTTATGTACTTATGTTTTAAGAGTAATGCCTGGCAGGACCATGTCCAGGCTTTAGATCCCCTGACCCTTAGAGCAGGACATTTTCTTTTTTTTTTATTGTATTTTTTCCATTACCATTTATCCCCCTTATACCCTCTTAACCCCCGCCCTTGCAATCAGCACACTGTTGTAGGATATTTTCTAAATAAATACATTTATTAGGGGGTCAACAAGTGGCCAGGTTCTGTCCTTTTCACACTTTAATGTAGTAAATCCTTCCCAAAAAGCCATGAAGTCCACTTCCCATTTGGCAGATAAGAAACATGACACTGTGAGAGGTAAACACGAGGCTCTCCACTATGAATCTCCTTCACCCCAGAAGGTAGGTTCATGTGCTTACGATGATTTTCCCAAGTGGGCAATAGTAACTTATAGACCCGAGAGGGGCAGGAAGATGAATAATCTCTTTCTCAAGGAAAATAGGTGCCCTATAGTTGCTATAGCAACTAAGAACTGATGCACAGGCATTCCTGCTAGAGATTTTCCAATTTGGAAGGTGTCTTCCTATTTGACCACTCACTGGAAGAGTTTGATTAGCTCTGTTAATTAAAGCAGACATATCTTCAATCGGGGGTATGAACCCCAAGAAATATGTAAGTCAGTCTCCTGGGGTTTGAGAAATATATTGTTTAAAAATCTTTTATTTTTTTTCCTTAAATATATTTTATTGATTATGCTATTAGTTGTCCCATTTCCCCCCCTTTATTCCCCTCCACCCCACAATTCCCCCATTCCCTGCCCTTTAGTTTTTGTCTATGGGTCATACACATAAGTTCTTTGGCTTCTATATTTCCTATACTATTCTTAACCTTCCCCTGTCTGTTTTCTACCTACCGTTTACGATAACTATTCTCTGTACTTTCTCCTCCTCTCTCCCCCTCCCACTCTCCTGTTGATATCCCTCCGTGTGTTATATAAATCCCTTTAACATTTCATATAGTAAAGGCTGCGTGATGATGAACTCCTTGAACTTGACCTTATCTGAGAAGCACTTCATCTGCCCTTCCATTCTAAATGAAAGTTTTGCTGGATAGAGTATTCTTGGTTGTAGGTCCTTGCTTTTCATGATTTGAAATACTTCTCTCCAGCCCCTTCTTGTTTGGAAAGTCTCCTTTGAGAAATCCACTGACAGTCTTATGGGAATTCCTTTGTAGGTAACTGTCTCCTTTTCTCTTGCTGCTTGTAGGATTCTCTCCTTATTTTTAATCTTGGGTAATGTCATTATGATGTGCCTTGGTGTGTTCCTCTTTGGGTCCCACTTCTTTGGGATTCTCTGAGCTTCTTGGACTTCCTGGAAGTCTATTTCCTTTGCTGGATTGGGGAAATTCTCCTTCATTATTTGTTCAAATAAATGTTCAGTTCCTTGGTCTTCCTCTTCTCCTTCTGGCATCCCTATGATCCGGATGTTGGGCTGTTTGCAGATGTCTGGTAGGTTCCTAAGTCCCTCCGCATTTTTTTGAATTCTTGTTTCTTCCTTGTGGTCCACACCGTTGATTTGAGTCCCAGTTTCCTTCTCTTCCCTATTGGTTCCCTGCACATTTCCCCTCATTTTTTTTAGTGTATCCTTCATTTGTTCATTTATTTGCGTCCAACTTTTTTCCAATTTTGTGAGCATCTTGATTACCAGTGTTTTGAACTGTGCATCTGATAGGTTGGCTATCTCCTTGTCCCTTAGTTGTAATTTTTCTGGCTCTCTGTTCTGTTCTTTCCTTTGGGCCATTTTTTTTTCCCCTCCGCGCCTGTTACTTTAAGGGGCGGAGCCTTAGGTGTTCACCAGTGCAGGGTAACCTATGTCGTTGTGTTGTGATGCTTCCTTTGGGGGCGGGGCCTGGGAGGGAGGGTTTTACCGCTGGCTCCCATTCACCCCCGCCGTAATAAGCTCTCCTGTGAGGCTGGGAGTTGTTCCTGCTGCTGCTTCCACCCCCTCAGGTTCATTCAACAGGTGGTCCGAGGCTTTTTTTCCCCCATGATGGTGGGTTGCAATGGTGGGCCCTGCGGTCTGCTCCACTCCCTAGCTCCTTCTCCCAGTCTATCTGCTTGCGAAAGAGGGACTGCTCAGTCCACCAGTCTCACCCCGCTGGTTCCCACGGGCTTCTCTGGGTTCGCTGGCTGCGGGCTTCGCTGAGTGTACGGGCAGCATTTTGGCCAGGTGCGCACCTTCAGTAAGTCTTTCTGGGCAAACTGCCATCTCAGTGCGTGTGCTCTCTGCCCGGCTCTGCCCCGCTTACTGGTCTGGATGAATGCGTCGTCTCTAACTTCTTGGCTGTTGGACTTCCACTTGATTCGATTCTCTGTCCATTCTGGTTGTCTGCTTTGCTTTTTAACTTGTTGTTTTTCCTCTTTGGTTGTGAGCAGAGGCACAGTGTGTCCACCTATGCCTCCATCTTGGCTGGAAGTCCAGTTTAAAAATCTTTTAAAATGAGGTATAATATATACAGGTAAATTCACATTTCAGCTTATTGACTTTTCATAAACTGAACATGTTTTGTAGCCAGCATCAAGATCAGTAAACAGTAGCATCCTAGAAATCACTCATGTTCTTCCCTCTAATTGGTACTCCCCTAAAGGTAATCACTAGCTTAACTCCTAACGCTATGTATTAGTTTTGTCTGTTTTTGAGCTTTAGTTCAATGGAATCATACAGTATACACTCTTTTGTGTCTAGTTTATTTCATTCAGTGTTATATCTGTGTGTAGTGTAACTGAGATTTTAATTTTTATTATTTGTATATTTTTAATGTATATGACATAATAGTACAGTGGTAGGTCCATATAATCCATATAATCTATAAATAAGCATAACATTTATTGGGATGTGTGCTCAAAAAGTTCAGAGCTCCTAGATTAAAGTGTGACACCACTTGTGTGACTGTCCTGGCTTTAAACCCCAGACAGACTCACTACCTTTGCTCAGAGATAACCATTCATAAGTAGACTATGATCTTCACCTCAGACATTTGCTTTCAATAAACACGTATTTTTTTGAGCACCCACTATACACAAGGCTTTGTAGGTCCTGTGTACACTTAGGCAAAAAAGTTTTTTTCAGTTTATACATTTACATAGGCAAAAAAAAAAGAGACATGGTTCAGGTTCTCAGAGAGTCTACCACTAAGAGGGTATGAGGCGGTAAGTGTTGAAGAAAGGAGACTTGACACAATACAATGTACAGATGATATAGAAATGTACACCTGAACTCTATATAATTTTATTAACCAATGTCACCTCAATAAGTTTAATAAAGAAGAAAAAAAGTTTATCACTAGTGGGAGAAATAGCAATCAACTAAAATGATTATTCTAGGCAGAATTAAGAGTCAATTAAATAGGTACAACTAAAATGATGTAAGAGGTTGGGTGAAGAATAACCAGTCTTCCCAGGAGCTAAACAAATTGCATTAAGAATTTTACTAGGTAAATTTTGAGCCCTTTCCGTATTCCAGTTTCCAAGATTTAATCAGATTGTTCATCACAGAAAGAGGGTTTTGAGTTCAGTCTCTTCATTGCATAATGTTTCTGGTTTAAAGTAGTACTGTATATAACCCTTAACAGTCAAAAGGGGGCAGCATTCACCCTTTTTCTGAAAATCAGAAAATCCTTTGGCCACATCCCTTTCTTTCTAGGAAAAGAATACTTTCATCAGTTAGCATTTTAGAACATATGTACATACATATGTATATATTAAGCCCCCCATTTTAATTGTTCATTTATAGGGATAACAACTGATTTGCACCTTCGTGCCACTGAGACCAATATATTACACATCTGTAAATAAGATCAGGCCGTCTCAATGCCCAGAGTTCCCCTAGATCTGCCTTTGTCACATGATTGGGCGTGGCAGCCGTGCTCAGACTCAGACTGCTGAAGGGCGGTGGCTAGAATGAACAAAAGGAATCAGACCTTTACTTTTCCCCTGAGAACCAGATTGCTAGGGGAAGCCTGGTTAGGAAGAAGGATGCTGTGTGCCTCCATTATTATTCCAATCACAAATGCTTTTTTATCTCTTCTGAATTTTGGCTGGTCAAAAATCTCTATAAGTATAAAAATTGTATTAAAGCAACATAAGTAAGTTATGTACACTATGGGGTATATGACTAGAGTCAGTCATAGGGACACTTTTCTCTTTATTAGTCAAGTAGCCTTTAGAGTTCAAGTGATGCAGAGTTGCCTGCAGTTCTTTTCTAGCTGATGCAGTAGCAGAGGGTGTGGTGGTGGAAAAATAAGGAAGCTGTCGGACTGTGTATCCTTACCACCTCTAACCACCAGACGACCAGGAGACTGATTCCGTTTTGTTAGTCAAAACACTGATTTTAATGACTGACTTATATTGCCATTATGTTCTATTTGATTGGTTTTGAGACAATTGATGTTGATGGCCAAAATTCAAAATTAATTATCCCTTTCTAGATCTCATCATACTATACATGGCCCTAAACATCTTTCTGAATGAGGTGTTTTTTTTTTTTTAATTTAAAGAGTAGACCTTAACCAAATGTTCCAGAATGATAAAGGAGAGCTGCCCACCCCATAATTAGCTTTTGTAAATATCAAGCCAAAGGTCAGAGCAAAGGTCATCTGACTTCTTTCTTTTGTGAAGAAAACAAGTTTTAGTCACAATGACTGAATTTAGAATAATAGCTAAGGATGAGGTCATTGCTTCCTTTTTAAGCAGAGACTAGAAACAGAATGAATTTAGAAATGTCACAGAAATAATTACATCAATATCAAATAACAGATGACAGTTTTTATAGTAGATACAAATACCTGTGACTCTTGTTTTAGATTTTGTGAAGTGCGTTGCGCTGTCAGGTAAATGATGCTGGGAGAGCAGCTCTTGAGAGGATCACCAATGGCATCAGGTCACTGTGCTTTGCCACTTTTGAAAGATGTTATGCCACACAAAGTTGCCACGCCACACTTGGAGTCAAACAAGTGGTTTGGTGTATTCAGAATTTCACAAGGCAAACCCCCCCTCAACCTTTGACTCTATTAGCACTCATTTATCTAATTAACAAACAGTGAACAATACAAAAAAACTATAAAACCCATGTGAAAAATTAGACCACAACATTTACTTCTGCTGAAATTAACAGTGAATTAAAATATGTGTGTATCAACGGATGAGTTAAGACTCCTCATGAACCAGAAGAGCGAGTTGGGTGATCAACTATCTTAGGTTGCCAGGGGCTGAGAAGGTCTCAAGAGTGTGCGGCTTTCAGTTTTAAAATCAGGACCATCTCAGGCAAACTGGAAAAAATTGGTCACCGTAGCTGGAAGCAATCTTGAAGCCATCTAGTCCCCAAATCTTATTTTACAGTTGAGAAAAAATGAGTCCTGTGGAACCTGAAGGACCTACCTAAGATGTCTACAGAATTGTTTTTCTCTCTTCTTAATGACTTAACATTTATGAATTTTTTCCATTACCATTTACTCCCCTTATTCCCTCCTCTCCCCAGAAATCACCACACTTTGTCCATGTCCATGTGTAACAGGGTGCAGCCAAGGCGGGGTGGTGGAGCAAATAAAGATTTTTTTAAAAAATTATTTTATTGTTGTTCAATTACAGTTGTCTGCATTTACCCCCAACCCCCTCCCACCCCCGACCCCAGGCAAACCCACCTCCCTCCCTTGCTTCCACCCTCCCCCTTGGTTTTGTCCATGTGTCCTTTATAGCTGTTCCTGAATACCCTTGTCTCCATTATCCCCTTCCTCCTCCCCTCTGGTTACTGTCAGATTGTTCTAAATTTCAGTGTCTCTGGTTATATTTTTTTTCTCTGGTTATATTTTGCTTGCTTGCCTCACAAGCGTCTGGGCTGTGACTGACCTGAAGAACACTCTTCCTTATGTTGGCTGGTTTTGCTTTTCTTATCCCAGTGAGATCCATGTTCCCCAGTAGCTGATCTGGCCTCGGTGCCTTCTCTCATGAGTCCTTATATAAATCCCTTTAACATTTCATATAGTAAAGGCTGCGTGATGATGAACTCCTTGAACTTGACCTTATCTGAGAAGCACTTTATCTGCCCTTCCATTCTAAATGAAAGTTTTGCTGGATAGAGTATTCTTGGTTGTAGGTCCTTGCTTTTCATGATTTGAAATACTTCTCTCCAGCCCCTTCTTGCTTGGAAAGTCTCCTTTGAGAAATCCACTAACAGTCTTATGGGAATTCCTTTGTAGGTAACTGTCTCCTTTTCTCTTGCTGCTTGTAGGATTCTCTCCTTATTTTTAATCTTGGGTAATGTCATTATGATGTACCTTGGTGTTTTCCTCTTTGGGTCCCGCTTCTTTGGGGTTCTCTGAGCTTCTTGGACTTCCTGGAAGTCTATTTCCTTTGCCGGATTGGGGAAATTCTCGTTCATTATCTGTTCAAATATACATTCAATTCCTTGGTCTTCCTTTTCTCCTTCTGGCATTCCTATGAAATGGATGTTGGGTCGTTTACAAATGTCTCGGAGGTGCCTAAGCCCCTCCTCATTTTTTCGAATTTTTATTTTTTCCTTCTGGTCCACCCCATTGGTTTGAGTCCCAGTTTCCTTCCCTTCCCTATTGGTTCCTGCACATTTCCCCTTATTTTCTTTAGCGTATCTTTCATTTGTTCATTTATTTGCGTCCAACTTTTTTCCAATTTTGTGAGCATCCTGATTACCAGTGTTTTGCACTGTGCATCTGATAGGTTGGCTATCTCCTTGTCCCTTGGTTGTAATTTTTCGGGACCTCTGTTCTGTTCTTTCATTTGGGCCATTTTTCCCCCTCTGCATGCCTGTTATTTTATGGGGCAGAGCCTTAGGGGTTCACCAGTGCGGGGCAAGCTATGTCCTTGTGTTGTGACACTTACTCTGGGGGCGGGGCCTGGGAGGGAGCAATGGCGCCTGCTCCATTCACTGCTGGCTCCCAATCACCTTCTGCTCCCTAGTTCCTTACTGCCTTTTCCACCAGTCTCAGCCCTACTGGTTCCCACTGGCCTCTCCAGTTATGCCGCCGGCTGCAGGCTTCACTTGTTGCTCAGGGTCACACTTTGGCTAGGTGCTTGCGGCATGAGTCCCTCCAGGAAAACTGCCTCTCGCTCTACTTCTCCGCCTTGTTCTGCCCCGCTTACCGGTCTGGATGTACGTCCTCTCCAGCATCTTGAGTGTCAGACTTCCCCTCGGTTTCCTTCTGTCCATTCTGGTTGTTTATTTTGCTATTGAACTTGTTTAATCTCTCTGGTTGTGAGCAGCGGCGCGGTGCATCCACCTACGCCTCCATCTTGGCAGAAGTGCAAATAGGGATTTGTAATGGGGTCCAGAACTCAAGGTGTCCAGGAAATATTAGGGGGAAATTTTATGTGTGTGTGTGTGTGTGTGTGTGTGTGTGTGTGTATGATGTCCTCACCTCCACCAGTCTGAGCTGGGGGATGGGACACATGGAGCAGGGCCATTGAGAGCTGTTTTGCATAGCAACAGCTTTGCACATAACCTCTAGAACGGTCATTTAACATATCTATAGCCTTTAACTGGTATCATAGATATGTTAAAAAGCTGTGGCCAGGCTTTGAGCCAGGGGGGATGGGAGTGACTTTAACCTAGAATGTAACTGGGAAGCAAGCCCCCCTGGTTACAGCACCTGTGTGAGAGCTTGGAGATGATTGGCTCCATGCCATGGGGTCACACCTGCCCAGACTCACTATGGCAGCCCAGTAAAGCTGGAAGAATAAAAGAATGCTGGCAGATGTAACTGATTGTAGGAGGAGTCAGAAATGGGGCTGCAGAGGAAGATTGATGTGAGGATTTAAACCCATGTGTGGCAGCCATACCAGGGGAGAACCACGCAGCTTTAGAGGAGTTGTGACCACACAGCTGTGGCAGGAGAGGGGAATCTCCACAGTGTGGGCAGAGGGTAGGACCATGCGGCTTTGGGGTGCTCCCTTTTGCCATGTGGCTTAGGAAGCAGGAGAGACTTTGCCTGGAAGAAAAGGGATGAAAAGACTCCTGCAGGTAGGCCATGAGAAGGTGCCACATGGTTTTGGATTTACTGGAGATTATGACAGCAACAAAGCTGATGGTGCCAGGAGCCTGAATCATGGACTTCTACTTCATTTCCTGAGATATGGTATCCCAGACTGGGCAGAGGGAGAAGGAAGGACTGTGTCCATTTGTGGGTATTCTAAAGAAGTTTAGTATTTTAGTGAAGGCATTAAGTCATTACTCTAAGTCTGTATAACTTTTAAATAAATAATTCCTTTCCTTTTCACCAATATCTGGCATTGAGAGACGTCTTTCCTCTGGTGGCAGGCAAAGCGAACCTAGTGGATGGCGGGGAACCCCGGAGAAAAAGGGGGGTCCTTTCAGTAATAGTATATCTTTCAGCCCCCCTCCCCAGGTTCTGTAACACATGAGTCCTATTTCCTTTTTGCTCAGTTCCTCCATCCCCTAACCTCCCCACCACTAGCTGTCATCCAGCTCTCTTTATCTGTGAGTCCGTCCCCATTTTCCTTGTTAGTTCAGTTCATTAGATTCTACATATGAGTGAATCATATGGTATTTGTATTTTTCAGACTGGCTTATTTCACTCAGCATAATGTTCTCCAGGTCCATCCATAATGTTACAAAGGGTAAAATTTTCTTCTTTTTGACAGCCGAGTAGTATTCCGTTGTGTAAATGTCCCAATAGTTGTTTTATCCGCTCATCTACTGATGGACACTTGGGCTGCTTCCATGTGTTGGCAATTGTAAATAATGTTGCAATGAATATAGGGGTGCTTATGTTCTTTCAAATTAGTGTTTTGAGTTCCTTTGTGTATATTTCCAGATGTGGGATTGCTGGGTCAAAAGGCAGACCCATTTTTAATTTTTTGATGTATCTCTATACTGCTTTCCACAGTGGCTACACCAGTCTGTATTCCCACCAACAGTGAAAAAGGGTTCCTTTTTCTCCACATCCTTACCAGCACTTGTTTGTTGATTTATTGATGATAGACATTCTGACAGGTGTGAGGTGATATCTCCTTGTGGTTTTAATTTGTATTTGTCTGATGATCAGTGATGTTGAGCATCTTTTCATATGTCTATTGGCCATCTATATGCTCTCTTTGGAGAAGCGTCTATTCAGGTCTTTTGCCCATTTTTTAAATTGGGTTGTTTGTTTTTTTGTTGTTGAGTTTTGTAAGTTCATTCTAAATTTTGGATATTAACCCCTTATCAAATGTATTGGCAAATATGTTCTCCCATTCTGTGGGTTGTATGTTTATTTTTTGGATGATTTACTTTGCTGTACAAAAAATTATTAGTTTGATATAGTCCCATATGTTTATTATTCATTTGTTTCTCTTGCCTTGGAAGATATATTCAATAAAATATAGCTATAAGTAATATCCGAGATTTTGCTGCCTAAATTTTCTTCTGTGATTTTTATGGTTTTAGTTCTTACATTTAAGTCTTTGATACATTTTGAATTTATTCTTTTGTGTGGTGTAAGAAGGTAGTCTGGTTTCATTTTTTTGCATATATCTGTCTAATTTTCCCAGCACCATTTACTGAATAAGCTTTCTTTAGCCCATTGTATGTGCTTGCTTCCTCTGTTGAGTGTTAATTGAACATAAAGGTTGTGGGTTTATTTCTGGGGTCTCTATTCTGTTCCATTGATCTATATGTCTTTTTTTTTTTCCCAGTACCATGCTGCTTCGATTACTATGGCCTTGTAGTATAGTTTGACATCAGGTAGCATGATCTCTCCAACTTTGTTTTGCTTTCTTAGGATTGCTGTTGCTATATGGGGTCTTTTGTGGTTCCATATAAATTTTTGGATTATTTGTTATAGTTCTGTGAAATATGTCATTGGAATCTTGATAGGAATTGCATTGAATCTATAGATTGCTTTGGGTAGTATGAACATTTTAATGATGTTAATTCTTCCTATCTATGAACACAGTATGTGCTTCCACTTATTTGTATCTTCTTCAGTTTCTTTCTTCGGTGTCTTATAATTTTCTGAGTACAGATCTTTTTCATCCTTGATTAGGTTTACTCCTAGGTAGTTTATATTTTTATAACAATTGTGAATGGGATGGTTCTCTTAATTTCCCTTTCTGTTAGTTCATTACTGGCATATAGAAATACAACTGATTTCTGGATATTAATTTTTTATCCTCCTACTTTGATGAATTCATTTATCAGTTCTAGTAGTCTCTTGGTGGAATCTTTGGGATTCTCTATGTACAGTATCATGTCATCTACAAGTGATGAAGTTTTACTTCTTCCTTTCCAAATTGGATGCTTTTTTGTGTCTTTGCCATTCCTACCATTCTCAATGTGGCAGCTTCTATTGGGTTGGCCAAAAAGTTTTTTTTTTTTCCTATAAAATAAAAAACATGTTATTCGGCCATCACTCTTCTCCAAAGAAGCAGATGGGCAACCATCAGCAGCCATCCCACTGAGGAATTCTTCTATGACTGCACTGTATACACAAATCCCGTCCAGAAAATAAGTGTGACTTCAGCTAGTGTAATAGTTACCTTATAATGAGTTTTTTTAAATGAGTAGAGTATCTGTAAATTGGGTAAACTGCATACAAATATCTAAACTTCCTCCGTCAAATATCTGTAGATATTAAGTCAATAATTACCATTTTTCTTTTTCCTAAGATTTTATTCATACTCTTTTCTTATTAAAAGTTGAATGTATCTAAATATAAAATTACTGTAAAACTAAAAAAAAACAAACAAAAAAAAACCACATTATTCATTCTAACCAATAACTATTGATTTGGATACTTTGGATATTTTGGCTATCTCCCACATGGTATAACATCAATTTTTCTCAATTAATGTCCAAATTTGATCACTATCAACTTCAAGTGGTCTACCCGATCATGGAGCATCGTCCAGCAAGAAATCTCCAGCACAAAATTTTGCAATCCACCTTTGACAGATTCAACCAGTCACAGCACCTTCTCCATACATTGCACAATTTTCTTTTGCATTTCAGTTGTCATTTTTACTTTTCTTGAAATAATACACCACAATATGCTGAAATAGTTGCATATTTTCTTCCATCTTCAATATTAAAATGGCTACACAAAATTTTACCAATTTTGATAAATTAAAAAAAGAATACATGCGGAGACCTGGCTCGTGTGGCTCAGTGGATTGAGTGCTGGCCTGTGAGCCAAAGGGTCGCTGGTTTGCTTCCCAGTCAGAGCACATGCCTCGATTTTGGGCCAGGTCCCCAGTAGGGGGCGTGTAAGAGGCAACCACACATTGATATTTCTCTCCCTTTCTTTCTCCCTTCCTTCGCCTCTTTCTAAAAATAAATAAATAAAATCTTTAAAAAAATGCATGCTGATATGACAGCTATCACAGTGCAATCTAACAAAATTGTTTTGAAAGAAATTAAAGACAACTAATGCTACTAGAGCCACCTTATGAAAAAAACCAAATGAAATTTTTGGACAACCCAATATAAGAGGTCTGTCCAGAAGGTAACCAACCATGTAATATGAAAAATAGAGACATTATTGAAGATACAAGAAACAAGAGACGTTGTACACAGGACAATGACGGCTCAGTTCCCTTCAAAGTAAGTACCTTAGCACCTCACACAGTTCTCCCAGTCACCATCAGCTGCCCCATCATATTTTCCTGAATCTCATCTGTCTGAAATCCCTTCCCTTTCAAAGGTGATTTTGGTTTTTGGAAAAGCCTGAAGTCACAGAGTGCCAAATCTGGGCTGTAGTGGGGCTAAGTCACCTGAGTGATTTGATGTTTCACCAAAAAACTTTTTGATAGAAACTACCAACAAGAGAAGATGAATTTCATTGCTTTTGATAAAGGATAGAACAGAGCTACCTGAAATAAGTTGTTAATTGATAGTAATTGGTTTTTTTAAAAGATTTTATTTATTTATTTTTAGAGAGAGGGGAAGAAAAGGAGAAAGAGAGGGAGAGAACCATTGATTGTTGGAGACCCTCGACTAGGACTTAGCTTGCAACCCAGGCTTGTGCCCTGACCAGGAACCACCGGTGGCCCTTCTTTGGCTCTCAGGCCAGTGCTCAATACACTGAGCCACACCAGCCAGGGCTGACAGCCTTGCATTGTTTAGCCTTGCATTTCCCAATGATTTTTCTTTGAACTTTATTCTAAGAAGTATTCTGTGAAAATGTGTTCTATTTACACGTGAAATTTGTTTATATTTACACATAAATATTGCATACTATATATTACCCTCAAAACTTTAATTAAAGGCTCTAGAAATCCTGCAGTAGAGAAATCTATTTAACTTTGTTTAATTAAGCTTTCTCAAAGGTATGTAACGAAAGTGCCCTTTTCACACATTTATTTTTTACGATCTACCATGTTTTGGGAGATACAACTGCAGGCATTTATCTACCTAACTGTCGTTAAAACCTTAAAGATTGGAATAGCAGGATAAAAGGCAGTACTCACCTTATCACCTATATCTTTTGTGGGTGCATTTAAAGTGCAGGTCATGATCTAGAAACAAATTATAAACTGTAAAAGACAGGGGCATGTTCTCATCAACTTGGACTTATGCAACCCCATAAAACACCTTTCTGCTGCCTTTAGGGGACTCTGGAATTCTTCACTTGACAACTGTGTAGAATACAGTGTGCATTTGGCATATAGTTGTGCTTGAGACTCCCAAAGAAGAGACTCAAACAGATTATTTAAGAACAGGAATTGTAACAGTGCAGAGCAGGGAGGTCCCTGAAAATATTCCTCATAGTCAATAGTTAGGGGATGAGGGAAGGGGATGATATGGCGGTTAAGACACTTTTCATACAAAAGGCAAAATGTGTACATGATTTTCAGAATGTATAGTGACTGATGGCATAGCCAGGGGAACTTATAGCATGCCTGCACAAGAGGCAGGGAGGTGGAGGCTCCTGTGTCATGGGGTACTCTTTCCCTGACTAAAGATGGCAGCTGAAAGAAGATAAAAATATACAGGAAACCGGCAAAAGTAGCTCATTGTAAGAGGGGCCAGATGTGAGGTCATGTAGGAAGCTCTGGGTCAGCATTTAAAATAAGTGTAGGCTGAAAGAGAGGGGGATTCTGCCATGCTGTCTATAGTGAGACAGGAGCTACTTCTACTTCTCTGGGAGAGTCAACCATGTTGCCTGTAGTGAAGCAGGAACCACATCTTTGAGAAGGCAGCCATGAGGAAGGAGTCATGAAGTAAGGAGATTCAGCCACGTGGCCTGGGGTAGTGAGGAAGGAAGGCATGTGGGCTGAGGAGAGGGTGTAAGGAGAGAGCTGATGGACCTGTTTGGGGATCTGGCAAAGCTGATGGATCTGGGGTTTGTGGGGACCTGCCTAACCAAGTATAGATTAATGGGAGATGCCTGTAATGCTGAACTGTGGCTGAGAATGCTAAGATTATAGACTTGCTTCTCTGAAGGATGCACAGAGAAGCCACTTTCTTGTGACATATGCCTTCTTGGACTCCACCATGATCCAGAGTAACATGGTGCATATTTTCCCACGCTAATACATGGAGATTAAGGACAACGTACCCTAGATCCTGTAGAAGAGAGCTGCTACAAGAGGATGACGATTCTGAAACCCATGAGTGTGCCTTCCAAAGGGGATAGAGAACTGTTTGCGCAGTCAGCTTAAGAACAGATAAAGGTATAGGGAACTTTGGGGCATGTTTTTGGCTTATAGCCCAGTGGATAGTAAGGGAAGTGCTGGGTCTCATGGGAGAACAGGGTTCCAAGCAGGAGTGCTCTCAGCTCTCCTGAGGTTGGAATCCTGTAAATAAAAACCTGTTTCCCTCAACACTGATCGATGGATCATGCATCAAGGTGCCATGTACACAAGCCCCATTTTGCTCAGTTACAGAATGACAACGTGAGGTAGAAGTAGAATTTGAATTCTCAGCAGCCCAGTCACCTAGGTGTCTCATTTTGGAATCTGAAATGTAAAATAGGCTTAAGGAGTATTTGAGAAAATGCCCAGGGTGCCTGACATAGTGCTGGGTGTAGTAAATTCTGCAGTGAAAAGGCTCAGTAATTGCTATCTTCATGGGACATTCTTATAGTTCAAGTGATGTCTCTGAGAAACATCCCATTAATTTATAAGTCACCTCAAATTCCCTTCCTTGTAATGTTTGATGAAGAGATACATAAAATGCAATAAAAGTGAGAAAAGGAAGAACAACATTTTTTTCTGGAAGAGAAATGCATTTTACAAGATATAAATGAAATCAGATTCATAGGGAAGGTCATCAGTGGAACACCTGTGACTAACATAGGGTCTGAAATACCAGTGATAATTTAAAAGCATTTCTTTTTGAGGCAATTCAAAGGTGAAGGAACTCTTTTCTCCTCAGGAAACTTCACAGTGTTTTGCTGATGACAAACTGGTATAATAAAAATAAAGACACACTGAAATGGAATTTTTACAATTGTGATTCTTAAACACTTAGCACTGCTATGGAAAAAATACAATGCACTTTTATATATCCAATTTATTTTAGCACTGTTTTGCAAACAATTGAGAAGGTTTAACAATCTATGTTAAAATTAGCTCAAAATACACACTCTGAATGAATTACATTGAACATGCTCAGGGATTCTAAGACAATTTTAGTTTTTTATTTAGAAAAATCCACAACTGGTATTTCTCATTAAGTTGTTTAACAGCTTTTTTGCCCACAGAAGGTTTGGAAATAATAATAGAATCTTCTACAAGATATACATGCCTTAGAGATAATGGTGATTTTGAAGATGAAACAATATGGAAGACAAAAAAAAAAAAGAATAATGGGCAGTGTTTCAGGGGTAGACTTGCTTCTGAAAGAGTTTACAATTATTGTGTGGGAAATACACATGTACACAACTGAGTATAATTAAGAGCATTGTGGAGGCCCTGGCTGGTGTAGCTCAGTGGATTGAGCACGGGCTGGGAACCAAAGGGTCCCAGTTCGATTCCCAGTCAGGGCACATGCCTGGGTTGCAGGCCAGGTCCCCAGTGAGGGCCATGTGAGGAGCAACCATACATTGCTGTTTCTCTCCCTCTCTGTCTCCCTCCCTCCCCCTCTCTCTAAAAATAAATAAAATCTTTAAAAAAAAAAAAAA